>JBBPBX010014967.1:32126-50142 GCA_038048925.1 Garcialebias charrua
CTGCTGCAGCTTTTCTCTTGCTGCCGGCTGCCGCGCTGGAAATTCTGTGTTTATATGTTAATAAAACGTTTTAATAAAATACAATAAAACCATGGATCGCTGGTCCAGCTCACCAGAAGACCAGAACATCTGATGGGACTCGGTCAGCAACGTAAAACCCGAGTTTAATTCTCGTGACAGCCATTTCCTTGTTCATTTCAGCGGAGGGAGAGAAGGAGGAGGGCGCGAGCGATCACTTGACTTTTGGCCCAAAAAACAAAAGAAAACTCCAGATAAGGGATTAAGAAGGGGAAATTAATAAATTTGTGTCACATATAAAACAGTTCTGCATCGCTTTGCATCGCTTTGAATGAGAACATGCCGGTGCTCGCTGACTGCGCGCTGGCAGAGCCCTTTTATAGGGCTCTGCGCGCTGGGACAGGTGGGGGCGTGGGTTAGGGTCCAAAACTCCGTCCCTTCTGTTCTCTGATTGGTCCGAACAAAAATCTACCGGAGAAATGGTTGTTAATGGGAGAAGTCCCAGACTGTGCAGTGAAGGGAAATGAGAATTGAGCGGAGCTGTGCAGGAAGGCGAGGGCCAGGCTAGAAAATAACATAATTTAGGGGGGAAATTAAACTATTTTTACAGCACCCTACAATTCATTAGCATTTTATAACACATTTAATTTATGTTATTCTACGTTTGAAAAAATTGCTTTAACGAATCAACAGAAAAGAATTACCAAAGACAATTTATTGTTCTTGAAAATCAATAAATGTGACTTTTCCAAACTCAATGAACATCAATAATAACTTCAATAATACTAATGAGAATTATTAAGATTTTGTTTATAATGGAGCTGTTCTGCTCCTGCCTCAGCTGCTGCAGACTGAAAAACATTCAAAACAACTTTCTAAAAGCCTCAATGTTTAGATCAATGTCAGGGTATCCGCCGGGTTGTAAAAGGTATTAAAAGGTACAGGGTATCCGCGGGGTTGTAAAAGGTATTAAAAGGTAGTAAATGAAATTAACACAAATTAAGGCCATTAAAAAGTATTAAAAAGTAATAAACGTCATCTGACGAGGTATTAAATTTTTTTAAACCTACACAACTATATTTTTCTTGTTCTGTCGTCTAAAAAAAGGTCTGTGAATTTATTTATCTTTTCTAATTTTATGTTCCAAGTAGGACCTTAGCTAAAACAAAGACGTCATATCGTCAGTCAGTGTGCGCGCGCACCTACAGCTGGCCGAGGCTGATCATGTCTGTAAAAAGAAACAGGAAAGAGGAGCGCGACTTTATCTTCCGACATTTAACAAGAAATTTACCTAAACAATTGTTTGTTAGCTCGAAATTATAGCAAAAGGGGTGTCTCAGTCTAACGTTTTCTTAATAAATGTACTTTAATGGTTAAATCGGCTTTATTTAAAAAAAAAAAAAGTGTCGCTGCCTGTGTGCACCGTGATCGCTCAGCGGTGAAAACAGGAAAAAGGAGCGCGGCTCGTTTCGCCGACATTTAACAAGAAAATTACCTAAACAATTATTTGTTAGCTCGAAATTATAGCAGAGGTGTTTTTCTGTCTGTCATTTTCTTAATAAATGCACTTTAATGGTCAAATTAGCTGCATTTCGCCACCGTGGTGCAGCTTGCTGCTGGATTGAAGGTTCAAGCAGAGAGGTGGGGAGAGTATGGCAGGCCGATTGAGTCATTAATAGCTAGTGAAGATTCTCAGTCATCCAGGACATGGTGAATTCTAAAAAGTGCAATAAAAAACAATAAAGTATAGTATAATAGTATAATAAATAGTATAATAAATAAAGTCCAGTTGTTTTTGTCTTGAACTTTTTTAAATTTGTCATTATAGGCACGTTTTCCTATTACATGATACAACAGCATGCCATACACTATTACTACAATAGATATCATGAACTGTTTTTTTTTTTTTTCAGTCAGAATGAATGAAACGGTCATATTTCAGTCAAATTGTTTATAAATATGGGAAAAAAAATCTATAAATATGTCACTTCGTCCTATAAGTTGCAAGGCATGTAAATTATGCAAAAAACTGCAACTTACAGGATGATTTTCTTAGTTAATTCTAGATGTTCTTAGTTAATTCTAGATGTTATTACTGTTTTTCTCTTGCATTTGTTGTTGGATGTAACTGGGACCCCGTGTACATAATCTCGTTTTCATCACATGTACCACATGCGGTGCAAATGACAATAAAGACTCTCTGACTCTGACTCTCTGACTCTGAAAAATACAGTACAGTAGTTATTATTTTTCTACCTCTCTTTTTGAATTATGCATGTGTTCAGTGTTGAATTATTTTAACTAAACTGTTCTGTTTTCAAGTTTACAGTTTTTGTTTGCCATTAGAGATATGTTATGTGTGGGAACAATTAAACTTTTTCTCTTGGGTTAGATTTAAATAACAAATAGGTCAGTGCTTTTATTGAGGCAAGAAGCAAATTGATGTATCCAGTAATTGTTATAAAACTACATTTACTACCAAAGTTTAGGAAGAAAATGACAGTAATCTATCACTTTACAATTAGTTGCTCTAAACTGAAGTACAACAGGTTGCCGCTACGGTTACAGCTCGGTGCCGTGATGGTATTAAAAAATATTTTGATGGTATTAAAAGGTATTAAATTCAACTCTGGAATATCTGCATATACCCTGAGGTAGTAAATGAAATTAACACAAATTAAGGCCATTAAAAAGTATTAAAAAGTAATAAACGTCATCTGACGAGGTATTACATTTTTTTAAACATACACAACTATATTTTTCTTGTTCTGTCGTCTAAAAAAAGGTCTGTGAATTTATTTATCTTTTCTAATTTTATGTTCCAAGTAGGACCTTAGCTAAAACAATGACGTCATATCGTCAGTCAGTGTGCGCGCGCACCTACAGCTGGTATGTCTGTAAAAAGAAACAGGAAAGGATCGCGGCTTTATCCTTCGACATTTAACAAGAAATTTACCTAAACAATTGTTTGTTAGCTCGAAATTATAGCAAAAGGTGTGTCTCAGTCTAACGTTTTCTTAATAAATGTACTTTAATGGTTAAATCAGCTTTATTTAAAAAAAAAAAAGTGTTGCTGCCTGTGTGCACCGTGATCGCTCAGCGGTGAAAACAGGAAAAAGGGAGTGCGGCTCGTTTCGCCGTCATTTAACAAGAAAATTACCTAAACAATTATTTGTTAGCTCGAAATTATAGCAGAGGTGTGTTTCTGTCTATCATTTTCTTAATAAATGCACTTTAATGGTCAAATTAGCTGCATTTCGCCGGGGCGGTGCAGCTGGCTGCTGGATTGAAGGTTCCAAGCAGAGAGGTGGGGAGAGTATGGCAGGCCGATTGAGTCATTAATAGCTAGTGAAGATTCTCAGTCATCCAGGACATGGTGAATTCTAAAAAGTGCAATAAAAAAAACAAAGTATAGTATAATAGTATAATAAATAGTATAATAAATAAAGTCCAGTTGTTTTTGTCTTGAACTTTTTTAAATTTGTCATTATAGGCACGTTTTCCTATTAAAGGATACAACAGCCAACAGCATGCCATACACTATTACTACTATGGGGCCATCAGGAACAGCTGTTTTTTTTTTTCAGTCAGAATGAATGGAAACGGTCATATTTCAGTCAAATGGTTTATAAATATGGGGGAAAAAATCTATAAATATGTCACTTCGTCCTATAAGTTGCAAGGCATGTAAATTATGCAAAAAACTGCAACTTACAGGATGAAAAATACAGTAGTTATTATTTTTCTCCCTCTCTTTTTGAATTATGCATGTGTTCAGTGTTGAATTATTTTAACTAAACTGTTCTGTTTTCAAGTTTACAGTTTTTTGTTTGCCATTAGAGATATGTTATGTGTGGGAACAATTAAACTTTTTCTCTTGGGTTAGATTTAAATAACAAATAGGTCAGTGCTTTTATTGAGGCAAGAAGCAAATTGATGTACTGTATCCAGTAATTGTTATAAAACTACATTTACTACCAAAGTTTAGGAAGAAAATGACAGTAATCTTATCACTTTACAATTAGTTGCATGGAACTGAAATACAACAGGTTGCCGCTACGGTTACAGCTCGGTGCCGTGATGGTATTAAAAAATATTTTGATGGTATTAAAAAGGTATTAAAAGGTATTAAATTCAACTCTAGAATTTCTGCATATACCCTGTTATTGTAATCGACGCTTTGCATGTGTTGCAAGTAGAACTGGTTTTGTCTCACTTTTTCCTTGANGTCGTCGAGCGCCGAGGCGGGCGAAGAGACATCGTCGGGCGCCGAGGCGGGCGAAGAGACGTCGTCGGGCACCGAAGCGGGCGAAGAGACGTCATTGGGCGCCGAGGTGGGCGAAGAGACGTCGTCGGGCGCCGAGGCGGGCGATGAGACGTCGTCGGGCGCCGAGGCGGGCGATGAGACGCCGTCGGGCGCCGAAGCGGGCGATGAGACGTCTGCGGCGCTGGGACCCTCTGTCGAGGACGAGGCGTCTGCGGCGCTGGGACCCCCGTCGCTGGGACCCTCTGAGACATCGTTGGGGCCCTCTTCGTTGAGACCCTCTGAGACGTCGTTGGGGACCTCTTCGTCAGGACCCTCTGAGACGTCGTTGGGGACCTCTTCGTCAGGACCCTCTGAGACGTCGTTGGGGACCTCTTCGTCGGGACCCTCTCAGACGTCGTTGGGGACCTCGTCGTCAGGACCCTCTGAGACGTCGTTGGGGACCTCTTCGTCGGGACCCTCTGAGACGTCGTTGGGGACCACTTTGTCTTCTTCGTCGCCGGGACCCTCGTCGTCAGGACGAGGCGTCGAGGTCTGTAGCAGCCGAAGCGTCGAGGTCTGCAGCAGCCGAAGCGTCGAGGTCTGCAGCAGCCGAAGCGTCGAGGTCTGCAGCAGCCGAAGCGTCGAGGTCTGCAGCAGCCGAAGCGTCGAGGTCTGCAGCAGCCGAAGCGTCAAGGTCTGCAGCAGCCGAAGCGTCGAGGTCTGCAGCAGCCGAAGCGTCGTGGTCTGCAGCAGCCAAAGCGTTGTCTCATGAACCCAGAGTAACAAGACCCGCCTCAAATTCAGGAAATCCATTTTATAGTTTGCAGCCAGCTACAGCGAGAGGACTGAGTGAGTACTCAGTTGGGCTTGTTTTCAAAGAGCTGGTCGCTTGTTTCTGTTGCGAGTTCTAGCAACACTGGTGAGTAGCATCTTAGCTAGCAGCTAGCCGACTTTTCATCGTAACATGTCCGCTGTGTGGAAGTATTTTACACTAAACACTGCAAGACAGCAACGTGCAATGTCTGCAGAACCATAGCGCCACATCCGGGGTGGGCGCTCTGATTTCGGGCAGCTGCTCTTATCTTGCTGCTCCTAAGAGCATTAAGCTAAAAGCAGCTGCCCGAAATCAGAGCGCCCACCCCGGATTGAAAAAGAAAAACACACCGCTGAAGCCACGGAGCTCGACTATCCAATGTAAAACTAACTTGACTGCAGTCCAAGATATAGTTTACCCTTCAGGAGATATTTATCAGTACAATAGTAGACAATTATAAAAAAAGCATATTAATTAAAAATTACAACAATGTAAAATACTAAAAACAGGAACATGTCTGTGTTGGTTTATGCCATGAAATTAGCAGATGTAAAGCTATTTAATATTTTATTTAATTAATTTATTCATTCATTTACAGTAAAAGAGACAAAATAAACCAAATTCATCCAAAAGAAAACATTGAATGAAAAGAGTGCAGAAAGAACAAAAAAATCTTATATCACCCCTTGTTTAAAATGATATAATAACTTTAAACAATCACTTACATTAATCACTTTAATATTCACTTTAAAGCTAGGAATAAAAAAAACATGTTTTGTGTCAGCAGAATTTAGTCATAACTTTGAAACTTATCCAGCATTAATAAAACTTACCTCAAGTTGCCTTTTTGGACATGCATGCATATATGTGTACACACTGTACTGGAGAGGAGATCATTACAGCCTCATATAAAATCAATGATGATGATGATATTGGAACTGGATCGGTATCGGCAGATATCCAGATTTAAATATCGGATCGGAAGCAAGAAAATGTGGATCGGTGCATCCCTAAATAAATAAATAAACAAGCAGGGACTCTAAACAATTTAGAACAATAAAAATTGCTAAATTTCAAAACAAAAGTTTTATATCTATCTTAGTTAATATTTTTCTAAGCTTAAAAAATGAACATCTTTCAAGTTCTTCAAAGTTCAGTCAGGATGGTCTGACCGGACAGTTTCTCTCCCACAAGCAGGACCTTCACGTGGTGGACCAGCCAATTTGGTGATGAGATGGTTCTGGGGCCCGCCCTCTCCCCCGTCAAAGCTCAACTTTGTTGGATTTTCTGGATTACTGAGCATGAACTTTGACCTTTTAAAGTTATTTTCAAGATGTTTTCTGAACAGTTGTGTCTTTTTGCTCGACATCAACAATAAACTTATTTCATCATCTCCAAACTTTTGTTTCTTGTTATTTATAATAAACTTAAAGGTTTTTATGCTGCGTAACGTGAACTGTTTGTGAGTCGTCCTCAGAATCACACGACGTGACGCCGGCTCCAGCAGATGATTCCAGCAGCTTGGTCTTCGTCTGGACACGTTCAGGACAGTTTTGAGGTTTTTTTTTGTATTTTCAGGTGTTTGTATGAACAGCTGAGAGTACATGTGTCTTGTCAGACCAGTGGACAACTAAAAGCTTTTCAATGGTCCTGGTGGTTTTAGCACCTTCAGGTGGTTCTGCTGGATGAATTGGATCAGCAGTTCATTCATTTCTTTGTGGACGAGATGCTTCTAAAGTGGATTTTAAGAAATCGTTTGAACTGTTGGAAGAAACTGAGCAGGGAAACTGCAGGGAAAGGCCTCGGTGCTGATTTGAACCGGACCGACTGCCATGGCACCACGACGGCCACCAGAGAGAGCTGAAGACCAGAACTCTGAAGACCACCAGAAGCCACATCCTGCCTCAGCGTTTGCAGATTGTTGACATGGAAACAAGAGATGCTGCTGAGAAGAGGTGAAAACAAGAAGACGCCTACCTGAACACAGAGTTCTACAAAACCAACTTGTGGGACAAGTCTGGTCTGGTCTGAGAGTAGATGTGCAGGCACAGCTGAAAGGTGAAGCCCGTGAGCGTTTATTTTATTTTATTTTTCAAAATATGAACCACATAATCGTGACAAAACTAATAACTTTCAACTAATTCAAGTATTTTATGGCTGATCCACCTGAGCAAACAAAGTGCTGACTCAGTAAGTTTATAATAATAATAATAATCATTTTATTTAAAAGGGCTTTTCAGGACACCCAAGGACACTTAACAAACCAATACAGTGCAAACATCAGTGACAAATTGAAATGTAAAATACATAAAGATTATAAAATGTAAAATAATAAAAATACATTTAGTAAAGTTAATGATAAGCTAGTCTAAAGAGATGTGTTTTCAGGGCTGTCTTGAACAGAGAAAGGGAGGTGGTGTTTCGAAGGTCTGGTGGTAGAGCGTTCCAGAGGTGAGGGGCAGAGCAGGTGAAGGCCCTGCTCCCCATGGTGGAGAGGCGGGCAGAGGGTACATGGAGATGTAGTGAAGAGGAGGATCTGAGAGAGCGTGATGGGATGGAGATTTGTAGGAGGTCAGATAGATAAGGAGGGGCAAGGTTGTGGATAGATTTGAACGTGAGAAGTAGAATTTTGAAGATGATGCGTGATTTAACCGGGAGCCAGTGGAGCTGCTGCAGGACAGGAGTGATGTGGTTATAGTAGGAGGTTTGAGTGATGACACGGGCAGCTGAGTTCTGGACCATCTGTAACTTGTGGAGAGATTTGTTGGGGAGGCCGTAGAGAAGGGAGTTGCAGTAATCGATACGGGAAGTCACAAGACTGTGCACCAGGATGGCTGTGGAGCGGGGTGTGAGAGAAGGACGGAGACGGTTAATATTACGGAGGTGGAAATAGGCAGACCGAGTAATATTGTTGATGTGTGAAGTGAAGGAGAGAGTGGTGTCGAGGATGACACCGAGGCTCTTGACCTGAGGGGAGGGGGATAGCAGAGAGTTGTTAAGGGGGACGAGAAGATGTTCTGATTTTGAAATAGAGTTTTTGGTACCGACAAGAATGATTTCTGTTTTGTTACTGTTTAGTTGAAGGAAATTGTTAGAAAACCAGTGATTTAGCTCATTGAGACAGTCGGTGAGGATGGAGGGTGGGTGGGTGGAGTTAGGTTTTGATGACAAGTAGAGCTGTGTGTCATCAGCATAACAGTGGAAATGGACGCCGTATTTGCGGAAGATGTGACCTAGAGGAAGGAGGTAAATGATGAAGAGGAGGGGTCCGAGGACAGAGCCTTGGGGGACACCCGTGGAGACAGGGGAAGACTGGGAACGGAAGGATTTAAGCTGAATGAATTGAGTGCGGTCAGAGAGATAGGAGTTGAACCAGTCTAACGGGGTACCTGAGATGCCAATGGAGGTTAGTCTGTTGAGGAGGATAGAATGACAGATGGTGTCGAAGGCAGAACTTAGATCAAGAAGAATGAGGATGGACAGAAGACCAGAGTCAGCAGCAAGAAGAAGGTCGTTAGTAATTTTTACTAGAGCTGTTTCGGTGCTATGGTGGGGGCGAAATCCAGATTGAAACTCTTCATAAATGTTGTTGTTGGACAGGTGAGAGTGAAGTTGACTAGCAACAGTTTTTTCAAGGATCTTGGAGATGAAGGGCAGATTGGAGATCGGACGAAGATTACTGAAGTTGGTGAAGTCAAGACCTGGTTTCTTGATGATGGGGGTGATGGCAGCAGATTTGAAGGCTGTGGGAACAATGCCAGAGGTTAGGGAGGAGTGGATGATATTAGTGATGATAGGGAGCAGAGACGGGAGACAGGATTTAACAAGAACTGTGGGAAATGGGTCAAGTTGACAGGATGAGGACTTGGACTTGCTGATAATGTCAGCAATGTCATCAGCAGAGGGGAGGGAGAAGACAGAGAAAGGGAGGGAGGGAGGGGGAGTTCAACAAGGATGCTGGGGGCAGTATTTGGTCCAAGGTGTTTATGAATTGAAATAATCTTTTCATTGAAATATGACATAAGGGAGTTGCAAAATTCTGTGGAAACCATGTGAGAGGGTAGAGAGTTAGGAGATGAGACAGAACGGTGAAGGAGAGAGAACAATGGCCCTCATGCACGAACCGTTCGTACGCACAGATTTGTTCTTAAACTGTGCGTACGAGTGATTTAGGATCATTTGTGGCATTCAACAATGTTTTCGTATCCTACGATTTTTTTCAGATACGAACAAAATTTACGAGTGGTCCGGACCTGTCGTATATTTTAGGAGCGTCAGTCTGCTGTCATCCAGACGGAATTTCTCCACTAATAACTTCATATTTCGTTATTTAGAAAATATTTAGAGTTTAAAAAAGTCACGCACCACAATTGTTTTTGACAATAGGTTCTGTTTGAAGTCGAATTATAATTTTAAATGTAATAATGACTAACGGATTAAAGTATTTAAATTAAAATCAATTTGTTATCAATGCCGTTTTCTAACACTACAATATTAATATGAAGATCTCAAACTGAAACCAACTTAAATTATGAATTAATTTAAGTTTAATTTGTCTCGGTAACGCAGACTTCGGTAACGCAGACTTTACATTGACCTCCTCCTGTTGCTGTCATAGTTCTCAGATAGCTCAATGAGTAGAATGTTGCGTCGCAGTGCTGAACCTTATGGGTTCAATTCCCACATGGGAATTTTTTTTTTTTCTCCTTTTAATTCATTCCAGATTTAAAAAACACAAGAAAACTATTTACAATACAACAAGAAATGAAGCATAAAGTCTTTTTAATCTGGAATGAATAAATAATCTAAAGAAAGAAGGAAAAAAAATAGTCATACTTTGTGGGAATTGAACCCACGAGGTCTCGATAAGCAGTGCAATGCTTTACCCAGTGGGCCACCAGGACGCATGTACTTTTTAAGGTCCACATGTATTATAAACAAACATTCTTTGGCTTTAGTGGTCATTTACTCCCATGAGTGACGCTGCTAATAAGGACAGATTTTCTTTTCTTGACCTCAGAGAGCAGAACTTCAATCTCCGCACCGGTAGAGTTCTTCTTTTTACTTTTCGCTGTCATTTTATGAACGAACACGTTTTGCCTCTGAGGCAGGAAACGTAGCCTTATATGGTGTTTTGAGGGGTGGGAATTATGTAAATAACCTCTCCGCGTGCACGCGCAGGTGAATAGAACAGGTGGGATTCATCATAGTACGCAGCTCATTTACACACTTTTCCTGAGGATAGAAGAGTTTGTTGAATCTGACGTGGCATGTTCGTACGAACGCTTCGCACGAACAAAAGTAGGAGGAATTTAGGATAAAAAGTGCGCAGGTGCGCAGGTGCAAGATGTAGACGTGTCTGCTTGTGCTCTCCACCACGACGGCAACTAAACTACTAAATACCACGATAAATGCATCTGGGAGCTGTACTCTTTCGACGCTAAATCTTTGACTGATCACCGAGCAGAATGCCGCCGAAGAAAGTTCCAATCTCTGGGAAAAACAAGACCTTGGATGGATACATCGACGGCGCTAATGCTACCGCTAGCGAGGCTAATGCTAATGTGAGTAGCGGCCGCACAGACGAGACCGAGGGCGAACTCAGAGACTCTGCCTTAACTGATAAAGCCCAAATGCTTGATTTGTGCCAGGAAATATGTAAAAGCATGTCAGCGTCATTTCTTGAGAAGCTGGATGAGCGCTTTAATGCTTTTGAAGCTAAGTTTGAAGCTAAGTTCGAAGCTAAGTTCGAAGCCGTCCTCGCAACACAAACAGACTTGCAGAACCGTATGGTCGGCCAAGAGTCGGCAACCAAGGCTCACGAGGAGCGTTTGGGAGAACTTGAAGCGAAATGTGAGGAGCTTACTAAACTTGTAACCCAGCAGCAAACCAAACTACAGGACCTTGAGGCTCGCTCTCGCAGGCATAACATCAAAATTGTCGGCATTAAGGAAAACTCTGAAGAGGGGAGGCCTACTGAGTTTGTCTCTGGGCTCATCCCTGAGCTGCTGGGTAAACAACATTTCCCACATGAACTGAAGGTCGACCGCGCACATCGTTCTCTGTGGCCCAAACCTGCGGCGGGAGAGAAACCACGCACCATCATCGCCCGGATACATCATTTTCAGAGCAAAGAGCTAATCTTACGCCTTGCCAGAACCCAGCAGATGGAATACAAGGGGAATAAAGTTTGGATTTTTCCAGACTATACCAGCGAAGTAATGAGCCAGCGCCGTGCTTTTCAGAACGTTATGCACGTCCTGAAAGGGGATGGAATCAAGTTTCAGCTGCGCTACCCGGCCCGGCTGCAGGTACACTGGCAGGATGGATCTACTCCGGAGGTGTTCACCGACCCGGCTCTAGCAGAAGCGGCTCACCAGCGGAGGAAGGAAAGCACGACTGAATAGGTTCAGTGAGCATGTTTCATACAGTACATTCTTGTGGTTCTGTTGAAGAACTATAGCTCCTAATGACAATATAACATTTCTGAATGCATTTTCTGGTATAATTGTCTTGACCAGCTCTCAGTG
Organism: Garcialebias charrua; assembly: GCA_038048925.1. NCBI lineage: Eukaryota > Metazoa > Chordata > Actinopteri > Cyprinodontiformes > Rivulidae > Garcialebias > Garcialebias charrua. The sequence continues at coordinate 43,735 of JBBPBX010014967.1, forward strand.
AAATTACTGTTGTGGTGGGGGAAGCCGCGACCCGACCTGACTGAGCTCAGTTCGCATCTGTCCGGCAGCCCCTGATTAGTCCATAGGGGGGAGATATGCGTCGCACTAGGCTGACGCTGGGGGGAGGAGGGTGGGTGAGNGGAATCCCTTCCTGGATCAGTTTTTGACGACCAGACTAAACTGACTAATCTTTTTCATGGTCTCTCCCACCAGCCGCCCTTTAATGTGTTTATGTATATGCTCATGAATATGTGTAGTGCGTGTGTACACCATGTGTTAATTGTAATGTTTCATATTTTGGTTTGTGCATCTGGGTTCTGTTTGTGTGTCTGTATATATGTATGTTCTTAATTTTGAAAACTTAAAATAAAATTAAAAAAAAATAAAAAAATAAAAAAATAAAATGTTCGTGCATGAGGGCCAATGTTTTTGAATTACCAACATTGGAACTGATGATGTCTGCGAAGTAGCTGGATTTGGCTTGAGAAATACTGTTCTTGTAATGGATGAGGTGGTTTGCATAAAGTTCCTTGCGAATTGTGAGACCGGATTTTTTCATAGAGGCGCTCTAGTCGCCGACCTTTGGTTTTCAGGGAGCGGAGTTCTGAAGTGAACCAGGGTGCAGAGTTGGAGAAGGAAACAGTCCGGGTTTTCAGGGGAGCAACAGAGTTAAATATGTTGGTGAGGCTTGTGTTATATAATGTGACAAGATCATCTGGGCTCAAGGAGTTGAAAGTGGAGAGGGTATTATTAATATGAGATAAAAGAGTGTCATGGTTGATATTCTTGATATTACGGAAGGAAATAGTGCGTTGAGGTTTATCTGAGGATATTTTAAGACTAACATTGAATGAAATCATCAGGTGATCAGTAAATGGAAGTTCATCAGAAGAACAGTTAAGAGGAGAAAGTCCGGTGCAGCAGAGTAAATCCAAAGTGTGGCCCATCTTGTGTGTTGGAAAGTTGATGAATTGTTGAAAGCCACAGCTGTCCAAGCAAGATGTTAAAGGTGCAGTCTGCAGTTTCTGTAGTGCAGTCTGTAAGTTTTCTAAAAATATATTTTTAACATATTTCTTCACTCTGTCACTATCTCCTGACAGACTGATGTTAGACAAAGTAATCTTTGAAAAAACTATAGTCCCCTTGCTTCTCCAGGTGTTACTAAAAGCATTTCTAAAAAGCCACAGTGACCCGCCATTAACCAGCCAATAAAAACAGAGTTTTTAACCAGCCAATAAAAACAGAGTTTGAATTTGAATTTCAACGAGAGCAAGTAGGAGCAGAGCCATGTATGGCTCTGAGGGGGAGGGACCAGAGTGCTTTGCCTGTTGAAAATGTTTCTAAGTGCTGCGTTCTACAGAAACTGCAGACTGCACCTTGAAGTCCCTGGAGAGGGGGTTGTTTTCTTCATCCAAATGAATGTTGAAATCGCTTAGCAGGATGACATTGGGTGAAAGAGCAGTTAAATGAGCCATTAGACCAGCAAAGTCATTCATGAAGAAGCTGTTCACTTTTGGAGGGTGGTAGATTGTGGCCACCACAGTTGGAATGGGGCCAGCCAGCAGACACACAGTGTGTTCGAAGGAGGAGGAGGGGGGTGAACCGGAGTTATCTTCCAGTTCTCGCGGTGAATTATCGCGAGACCTCCTTCTCTGCCTGAGGCGCGGGCCTTGGCGATGTAAACAAACCCAGGAGGAGTGGACTTGTTCAGATTAAAAAAGTTGTTTTGTTGTTGCCACGTTTCTGTTAAACAGATGAAATCCAGTTTTTGGTTGGATATTAGATCGTGAACAAGCTGACCTTTGCCCGTGAGGGAGCGAACATTCAGAAGTCCAAAATTTACGGAGGAGGCGGAGGTAGTGACCGGAGCGTTAGCCGACCGAGCTAGGTTGGCTAACGTGCTGCTGATAGCGGTCCGAGCATTGCGGCGTGAAGAATGGCGAGAGTCAGACCAGCTGGAGGTTATTGGATGAGCCTTGTCAGCGTTGAGTCGACGGCGCGAGCCCCGGTGGATGTATCTCCGACGAGGATGGAAGGCAATTTCCTCAAGAGGGAGTACAGACGGGACGCCCGGAAGGAAACAAAGACGAAGGAGCTCCACGGCTGAATGATGGAGCAGGCCAGACGTTGGGTGGTGGTGGATGAGAAAAAGCAGAGTCCAAACGAGAGCAGGCAGCAGGTAAATCCAAGTAAAATCCATGTTTGATGATGAGTAGAAATGCCCAGGCAAGGATCGGTGAAAAAACAGCAGAAAGTACTGAATAAAACAAAAACAAGAAAAAAGTACGAGGAGCAGCTATAGCTAGATGCGCACGCGTTCACTCCCGGAAGCATGAGTTTAAGGAGGTTCACAGGGCGGCCGGCCAATAGGGGGCGCTAGGGCGCAGCTCCACTGGAACTTCTGGAGCTCTTCACTATTTTACATTGAAGACTTTATAAAAAAATTATAAAAAGGAAATAATAAAATAAAAATATTTTGAAATATATGCATATATGTTTTTAGTTGGGTAGGATAAATATTTTATGAGTAATATGCTGGTGAAGATTCTCAGTCGTCCAGGACATGATAAATCAAAAAGGGGTTCAATACAAGATCAACTGGACTTTATTTGTAACAGATACAAATAAAATATATAATAAAATAAAATATATAATAAAATAAAATATATAATAAAAAATAAATATTTGCTGTTAAAAATAAAGTCCGGTTGTAAGTTGTAAATAATTGAAAGCCCTTTATCTAATGCCTATTTGCATTTCTGACTGATATGCCTTTAAACATTTAAATGGCTGTTTGTGATAAAAGCCTTCAGCTGACTGTTTATTCTAAAAGTGGCAACTGGTGAGTTTTTTTTTCTTTATTTGTTTGTGGAGTTAGGTTGCCAGCGCAGGTTATTGTACAGTATTGGACTCTGATGGCTACATTTATTTTAATTTGCTTATAAAAAATGATCAAACATTAATAATTGTATATACTAAATGTCACTTGTGGTGTTTTACTATTTCTTAACACTGTATTGATCTGGAGAATGAAAACAAAGCCTCTTGCAAGTAGAAATGCAGAAATGTATTAATCTCACTTATTTTCCTTTCTATAATTTATATAAAATTTATTTATTTATATATTTTTTGTTTGTTCTTTGTTGTTTTAGTGAGTCAAATTGGTTCTTCTCATCCTGAGCATTTAATTGTTCTGTTGACCTTGTATTAATCTGCATTTGATTTTTTTTTTTTTTAACTACGGTACTGTATGTAGGTCACTGCATCCCTGATGCGTCCTTACATTTCTATGCTGATGATACAGTTGTTTATTGCAGAGCTAAAACAGTAGCTAAGGCTTTCCAGTTACTGCAATCTGCTTTTGACATCATCCAGTCAGATTTGTTCCGTCTCAAACTTGTCCTAAATGCTGATAAAACAAAAGGGATGTTTTTTTCAAATAGGAAGGCGGTTCCAGCAGATCCTCCTCTGATTTTTTCTTCAAATGGTGTCCCTATTGAGTTTGTTGATTCCTATAAATATCTGGGTATCCTGATTGATTCACATCTCTCTTTTAAACTCCACGTGGAAAACCTAGTGAAGAAACTGAAAGTTAAACTGGGTTTCTTTTTCAGAAACAGATCATGTCTATCACTGAATGTCAGGAAACGCCTTGTGTCTGTGACTTTCCTTCCCTCCATTGATTACGGTGACATTCTCTACATGAATGCTCCTACAAGCACCCTGCGGATGTTGGATGTTGTCTATCATGGTGCACTAAGATTCATAACTGGTTGTGATTATCGTACCCACCACTGCACCCTGTATTCACTGGTTAACTGGACATCATTAACCTCACGCAGACTCTTCCACTGGTACATTTTCATCTTTAAATCACTTCTTGGTCTGCTGCCCTCATACATCTCCTCCTACATGTCTTTGCGTGAGTGCAGCTACAGTGTGCGCTCTCAGGACATGATTACCTGCAGTGTTCCGTCAGTGAGGACTGAACTTGGAAAAAGGGCCTTCTCCTACTCCGCTCCTGCTTCATGGAATATCTTACAAAAAGATCTGAAGCTCTCGACCTTGACTTCTCTAAATGGTTTTCAGAATCTGTTGGAATCCTGGCAAAAACCAATGCAGATCTGTTCCTGTCTTTGATTTTATACGTCTACCTTATAATGTTTTGCTAGTTTTTTGATACTTTGTAAAAAAAAAAAAAAAAAAAACTTTCTTTTTTTTTTTTTTTCTTCTCTCTTTTGTTTTCTATTGTTTATTGTTTGTTTGTTTATTGTTTATTGTTTAAGGAAATTATACCACTGCTGTTCATTGTTCTTTAGTTTTAGCAGGTCGCTTTCGTAAATGAGCCCTTGAGGTTCAAAAGATTTACCTGACTAAATAAAGGTTGAATGAATGAAAAAACTGTATATGAAGTTGGGAAAAAAAAAATTAATTTTGAAGAAATAGCCCCCCCTGGTGGACATTTCAGGAACCGCCACAGAGACAGAGCCAAAAGGTGAATGAACATCTGCAGCAGCTTCATGGCTGAAGGGAAACAGGACAAGGTGAGTCTCTTGTGTAGTTTTAGATTTGCAGCCGTGGTTGATGAACAGATCGTTCTCTTTCGGTTGCTGTCGTGTCGGTGAAGTAGAGAGGAGACACGAGGTCCTACTTTCTGCGGGGGAGAGCTGAAGAGGAGGTGAGCATCAGAGGAGAGAGGAGCAGACTGCTTTGAGTTGAACTCCATCACAGAACTCTCATCTTGAACAAGCATGAAGGCGACAGTGGAAAGAAAAAACTCCCTCATGAGGAAGAAACCTTTAGCAGAACCAGCTCAGGATGAGCAGCTTCGACTGGCTGGGTTTGGTAAGAACTAGGGCTGTAGTGATACAATAATCTCACGATACGATACACGATATTCTGCTCACGATATGATATATATTGCGATATTCAGCAAACGATACAATTCAATACACTTTTGCGATTTTCTTAAAGATTTTAGAGGGACAGAGTGATTTTGGTGACATTTTGAGACTGTTATAGACTTGGATTGAATTAATTTAACTGAAAACTGATTAAAAGCACCAACTACACAATACCTGGCTCTGGTTGGACATAGACTTAAAGTTGACAGCTGGACAGAATGAATCAAAGAAGTGGTGAGAAAACATGTTTCTTTTAATTGAAACAGTAAAAACTGTAGCTCGTAAGTTGGTGGTATTTCCCGAGTTTTTAACACTTGTGTGAAACAGCTTGCAGACCGCTAGAGTTTTATCCATAAAGTTGCTATCCTTCTTCTTTTTTTAAAATTATTATTTAAATTACTAACGACCTTCTTTTTGCTGCTGACTCTGGTCTTCTGTCCATCCTCATTCTTCTTGATCTAAGTTCTGCCTTCGACACCATCTGTCATTCTATCCTCCTCAACAGACTAACCTCCATTGGCATCTCAGGTACCCCGTTAGACTGGTTCAACTCCTATCTCTCTGACCGCACTCAATTCATTCAGCTTAAATCCTTCCGCTCCCAGTCTTCCCCTGTCTCCACGGGTGTCCCCCAAGGCTCTGTCCTCGGACCCCTCCTCTTCATCATTTACCTCCTTCCTCTAGGTCACATCTTCCGCAAATACGGCGTCCATTTCCACTGTTATGCTGATGACACACAGCTCTACTTGTCATCAAAACCTAACTCCACCCACCCACCCTCCATCCTCACCGACTGTCTCAATGAGCTAAATCACTGGTTTTCTAACAATTTCCTTCAACTAAACAGTAACAAAACAGAAATCATTCTTGTCGGTACCAAAAACTCTATTTCAAAATCAGAACATCTTCTCGTCCCCCTTAACAACTCTCTGCTATCCCCCTCCCCTCAGGTCAAGAGTCTCGGTGTCATCCTCGACACCACTCTCTCCTTCACTTCACACATCAACAATATTACTCGGTCTGCCTATTTCCACCTCCGTAATATTAACCGTCTCCGTCCTTCTCTCACACCCCGCTCCACAGCCATCCTGGTGCACAGTCTTGTGACTTCCCGTATTGATTACTGCAACTCCCTTCTCTACGGCCTCCCCAACAAATCTCTCCACAAGTTACAGATGGTCCAGAACTCAGCTGCCCGTGTCATCACTCAAACCTCCTACTATAACCACATCACTCCTGTCCTGCAGCAGCTCCACTGGCTCCCGGTTAAATCACGCATCATCTTCAAAATTCTACTTCTCACGTTCAAATCTATCCACAACCTTGCCCCTCCTTATCTATCTGACCTCCTACAAATCTCCATCCCATCACGCTCTCTCAGATCCTCCTCTTCACTACATCTCCATGTACCCTCTGCCCGCCTCTCCACCATGGGGAGCAGGGCCTTCACCTGCTCTGCCCCTCACCTCTGGAACGCCCTACCGCCAGACCTTCGAAACACCAC
>JBBPBX010014968.1:0-50142 GCA_038048925.1 Garcialebias charrua
GTTGTCTCATGGGCTTCCTCCAGAAGACACAAGTTGATAAATTCTGGTGTTGACTTCTTCGTCTTAACTGTAAAAAAAAGAAAAACATGGTTACCGGTAATTCAGTCTAGAAACTGTTTTATATGTAGATATATTTTATAAGATATATGTAAGATATATATACATATATCAAATATCTCAGAAACCACAAAGCAGATATTTTTCAAACCAACACAATCACTACATGTTTATGTGCATACTGTAAGCTGTTGGAGTTATTTGTATTAAAATTCGATTTTTTTATAGACATAAGTGTGTCGACCTAGCTTTTTTTTTTCTACTAGTATTTAACACGTATCTTATATCTCAGAAACCACAAAGCAGATATTTTTCAAACCAACACAGTGTAATCACAACATGTTTATGTGCATACTGTAAGCTGTTGAAGTTATTTGAATTAAAATTCGATTTTTTTATAGACATAAGTGTGTCGACCTGGCTTCTTTTTTTTCTACTAGTATTTAACACATATCTTATATCTCAGAAACCACAAAGCAGATATTTTTCAAACCAACATAGTGTAATCACTACATGTTTATGTGCATACTGTAAGCTGTTGGAGTTATTTGAATTAAAATTCGATTTTTTACGATTTATTTTTGTAGCACATGTGACAGGTTTGGAAGTAGTCAAAACAAATCTATTTAAATCCAGCAGATTTGACCACAACGTGACATTATTAAGGACTTGTTAACCTGAGGAACCCTCGTGGTATAAAGCCAGCTATGAAATATATTTTTTAAGCTTTTATTTAGCTACATTAAAAGAAAGAACGCCGATCGATAGAAATAAAGCCGGCTCACGTGCGCACATGGCGAAACTACTTTTTTAAATCCTGCCGTTTTGACAACAACGTGAAATTATTAAGGAATAGTTCGGCTTAAGACACATGTTTGCTATAATTTTAAATACAAATAATTGTTTTTACCATGTTAATCTTGTAAAGTCCTTCGGTGTTTGCTCCCTCGCGGCAGCCACTTCCTCAAACTCAGTCCAGCCTCCTCCCCACGGTTCGGGGCCAGCCGGCCTGGACCCTGCTCTGAGATGAGTCCGGAATCTTGGCGCGGCGCCGCGCATCTGTGAGGTGGAAATGCTGTCCAACGCGCGTTTGGCACGCAAATATGACGTCACATCCGACCCGGGCCACCAAGTGGAAAAGGGGCATTAGTTCACTGGCCCTGGTCTGTATCTATTAATCACAGCTTGTATTTAATTCAACCCTTCTCAAAGTTGTAGAAGTTTAATTTAATTCTCTGCCTTGCTCCAGTTTTTGTTGTAATTAGATTTGCCTGTTTTAGTTTTACACGTTTTGTTTATTCATGTTCCCTGCTCCAGTTTAGTTATTCATGTTTTAGGTCATAGTTTATTCATGTTACAGGTTTTAGGTAGTTCCCTGGCTCAGTATACTCCCCTAGTGTGTTACTCCAATTAGTCAATTATTTCCACCTGTGTCTCTTGCCCTGTCTGGTTATATAAGCCCTGTTCAGTGTCTTTGCAGCCTGGTTTGGTATCCCTCGTGTTTTCTGGTCTCTGATTCATGTAAGTGTTTTTGCTACCACAACAGCTATTTGTTTATGATTATTAAAGTGAATTCTTTTATAACTTCCTGGCCTCTGAGGATATCTGTTTGCACCACTGGGTTTAATCTTGTCTCTGAGTAAATCCTGACACATAACACATAGAACCAGAATGGCACCGACTGGAAACCACCCAGCCAACAACCTTCGATGTGGGGACCTGCAACTCCAACTTTGGTCTCCAAAATTATTTGTACCGTAAACACTGGTGTATAATACGCACTTTTATTGCTCATTTGAATGTCCTGCGTATTATACACCGAAGCGTATTATCTACAGATTTTTTCCCATATTTTTAGACCCATTTTTGGCTCTGATTCGCTTTTTCATTTTGGCCTAAAAATGGTGCAGTACCAGTTTCGGCCGCTATGGGCGCTAATGCACCCTGTAGTCTGTTTACCTGCAGACTGTACCTGGAGGCGTATCCTGGCGCCATCTAGTGGCCATAAAAAAGACTGTCACGGCAGCGCGTATTATACACCGAAGCGTATTATCTACCGATTTTTCTGATTTATTTCCCAATATTGGCCAAAGCGTATTATACACCGGAGCGTATTATACACCGGTGTTTACGGTAAGTAGATTTGATTTATTTCTGGATAAACATGATATCTTAAAGTAAAAGTCAATACGGGTTCAGAGCAAATAACTCAACTTCCATGGCTCTCATGGAATTGATGGAACATGTCATCACAGCTGTTGATAAAAAACAATATTGTCTAAGTGTCTTTGTTGATCTAAAAAAGGCATTTGACACTATCGACCATTCAATTCTACTCGAAAAACTGGACAAATATGGTATTAGAGGAACAGCTCTGCATTGGATACGTAGTTATTTGCATAACAGAAAACAGTTCGTACATATGAACAATGTAAGATCTGGCCTCTGTGGTATTTCATGTGGCGTGCCGCAGGGTTCTGTGCTTGGACCGAAATTGTTTATTTTATATGTTAATGATTTGACGAATGTGCCAAGTATCCTTAGAGGTGTTCTTTTTGCTGACGATACTACCTTTTTTTGTTCTGGTGATGATTTGAAACATTTGACTGATTTGATGAATAATGAGTTTGTTAATATACAAACCTGGTTTAATTTAAATAAGTTATCATTGAATATTGATAAAACCAATTATATGATTTTTAGCAAAAAAAAAGATAACCTCTGTTTTTCCTTTCAAAATTAACGGTGTTGAAATAAGGAGAGCCAGTGAAATGAAGTTTCTAGGTGTAATCATTGACGATAAATTATCATGGAGACAACACGTAAATTCTGTTAAAACTAAATTATCCAAATCCACAGCAGTATTATATAAAGTAAAGGATTTACTGAATGATAATGCCTTGTATTTGTTATACAACACAATCATAGTACCACATTTAATTTATTGTGTTGATGTCTGGGGAACTGCGTGCAAAACCTTAACAAAGCCTATTTTCATCCTTCAAAAAAGAGCTATAAGAATTATAACAAGAATGCATTATTATCATCCAACAAACAATCTATTCTATAAAATGAAACTATTGAAGTTTTACGATCTAGTAGAATATAATATTTACTTATTAATCAATCAATCAATCAATCAATCAATCAATCAATCAATCACCTTTATTTAACCAGGTAGAGCCCGTTGAGATCGAGATCTCTTTTACAAGGGTGTATTGTACAAGTCTAGTATTGGCATGAATGTTGCAGCTACTAATGTTCTCCTGGCTTTGCATGAGAAGCAGGATTTGTTTCTGAAGAAGAAACCTAGCTTCAGTTTCAGTTTAGTGGCCATTTTGGAGATGTGGGTTTTAAAAGACAGTTCAGTGTCAATGTTGAAACCTAGATATTTGTAGGTGGAGACCATTTCTATTTGTTTTCCCTCTTGGGTTCCAATTTGAGGTGGGTTCTCTGGTTGCTGCTTTCTGTTGGCAAGAACCATGCACTTGCTTTTGTCGGCATTTAGGACCAGTCTAAGTTTTTGCAGCCGTGACTGAATAATATTAAAAGCGTCCTGAAGAGAGGTGAAAGCTTGGCTGAGGGAGGAAGAACAGCAATAGATGATGGTGTCATCTGCGTAATAATGGTGGGAGGCATTTGACAGATCACTGCAAAGATCGTTTATGTATAGGGAGAAAAGAATGGGACCCAAGACAGAACCCTGTGGCACCCCTTTCACAACATCTAAGAAAGTAGAGGAGGATCCGGCTACATGAACAGACTGCGTTCTGTCAGTTAGGTAGTTGGTGAACCAGGAGACTGCAAGTTTTGATAGACCAGAGTGTTCCAGGATGTTTGTCAATAGTCTGTGATCAACTGTATCAAATGCCTTGGACAGGTCTATAAATAGGGCAACACAGTATTGTTTGCAGTCCAGGGCATGTATGATGTCATTTAATACTTTGAGAACTGTAGTGACGGTGCTGTGTTGTTTTCTGAATCCTGACTGGAATTGTGATAGAATATGGTTTGCTTGTAGGAAATCAGTTAGCTGATCACAGACAAGTCTTTCGAACAGTTTGGCAAGAATGCATAATTTTGAAATTGGTCTGTAGTTGTTGACATTTGTTGGTTCACCCCCTTTTAGCAGAGGGAGAACAAAAGCTGATTTCCAGATTTTGGGTATTTTATTTGTGTTGAGACTGAGATTGAAAATATTGGAAAGAGGTTCAGCAATGAAATCTGCAGCTAGTTTTAGGAAAAGTGGTTCTATGTTGTCAGGTCCTGCTGCTTTGCGTGTGTCGAGAGTTTTTAGAGCATTTAGAACTTCAGCGGGAGATATTGATTCAAAATCAAAGCGATTTGTGACCTGTTTGTCCAGCACATGAGGAGCTAGGGGTGGATTTGCATCAGTTTGGTCAGCAGATAACATTTCAGGATGTGTAGATTCAAACAGGGAGCCAGAGGATATAAAGTGTTCATTAAAACAGTTCAGAATTGATAATTTGTCTGACAGAATACCTGTGCTGGTCATGATGGAGCTGGGTAAATCAGTGGATGTTGTCTGACCAGAATTTGATTTTACTGTTTGCCAAAACCTTTTTGGATCATTTAGATTTTTGGTGGATTCATCCAGGTAGTAATTTGATTTTGCATTTCTAATTAGTGTTGTGCATTTGTTCCTAAGCTGCCGGAAACTGAGCCAGTCATGATCGTTTTTTGATTTTCTGGCCTTAGCCCAGGCAGCATCTCTTTCTTTGAGCAGATTTCCTATCTCCGGGGAAAACCAAGGATTTTTACGTCCCTTTATTCTGTATTTACGGTATGGAGCATGTGTGTTGATTATGTTTTGAAAACCCTCATAGAAGTAAGCCAGTGCAAGTTCTACATCATCTATCAATGAAATTCTACTCCAATCGAAAGTGGCTAAGTCATGAAGAAAGGCCTGCTCACAAAAATGTTTTAAATCCCTTTTGAAGATGATGGTGGGTTTTAATTTTGGTAACTTCCCATTTCTTACGGCTGCAATGGTGCAGTGATCACTGAGGTCATTAGCAAACACACATGCATTTGCGTACTTGTGAGGCATGTTAGTTAGGATAAGGTCCAGTAAGGTGGATTTTTCAGGGGTTTTGTTATTTGGGCGTGTTGACGTTTGAATTAGTTGAGTTAAATTAAATGAATCACAGATGGATTTAAGATTGTCAGAAGTAGAGGTCAACCAGTCCAGGTTTAGATCACCAATTAGTAGTAGCTCCTTGGCGTTTAGCCCCACCAGAAAATTTCTCAGGGAAGTGAGGGCTTCACTGGCGGCTGAGGGGGGCCTGTAACAACCCACCACAGTGATTGATTGACCGTCAGGGAAGTCTAGGGTTAGTGCCAGTAGCTCAAGTTGTTTGCTAATTGAGCACGAAGACAGAAGGTTTGCTGTGAATTTGTTCTTGATATAAATAGCCACTCCACCACCTCTTCTGGGGCGATCACATCTAAAAACAATATAACCAGGAATGGAAATTTGTTTGTCAGGGATAGCTTTGCTGAGCCATGTTTCAGATAAGACTATTATGTCTGCTTCAGTGGACTGAACCCAGATTTTTACTGCATCTAGTTTAGATATAAGACTTCTGACATTTAAGTGTATAAAGCCCAGTCCAGACCGGTTTTTAAATTCAAGTGGTGTACAAATGTCATTTAACAGCTGGGGTCCAGGATTTTGTTCGATTCCAGAGATAAGAAGTAACAGAACAAGTAAAGTTTTCCATTTGAAAGTAGTAGGTGTTCCAGCAGTGACAGTTCTCCGTCGTCCATCATCATGGGGTTCAGTTTCAGTGAGGGTGAAGTAGTTTTTTATTACAAGGACACACCAGGCTCTTAAATCAGTGGGGGTTGCTGTTTTGGGAAGAAAAGACAGGAAGAACCAGTTTGTGAGATCCATGGTCTTCCAGGACATTGTACCTGAATCATGTGAGGTCAGTGGGGGGGAGAACATTTCAGTTTGAGTACCAGTATTGTTTTCCAAATTGAGTCCTGCAGACATTATGGCCAGGGTGAGAGTCACAACTGATAGCATTATCATTAACACAAAAGAACTGGAGGGAGAACTCCAGCTGAAAACAAGATGGAGGTTTGGAGAGTTAAAAAGAAAAGTATCTCTCCAAAGTCAACTAAGGGCCAGTTTACACGGCGCGTATTTTGAGTGTAACCGCTACTTTCTCTTTGCGACTTTGCTTATCGCCTACACGACGCTGCTGGCCCCCCTCGATGACACCGATACTTTTCTGACCCTGCTCTCAAGGTGGAAGTTTTTCGCAGACCCCCCGCTGATAATGTAAACATCTCCCGTGGAGCTTTTGTGTCAACCACATGCGCGCAGCCCGCACGCGCGGACAGTCTGACATTTCACGTGTCACGTTGCAAAATATAACAGTTTAACAATAATAAACAGTATTTATGTTGGCGTGGGAGATGTAAATTTATCTGAACTACAGTATCTATCTGGACTCGTTACATTTTTTAAACAGTGCGTAACGTGCTGTGAAAATGAAGACACAGGTTTATTTTTTATTTATTTATTCAGCACCAAAGTTTAAACACAAACACTGAGAATTAAACTGAACACACTATTAAAACACGTGAACCGAACTGTAACTACGTTAATGAACTGGACTCGTGCTGTGTGTTCATCTGGACCCATCAGAACCGCGCCGAACCGTCTGCCTGCTGGAACGACAGCTTCTCCACCTGGCAGAAATAAATAAATAAATAAATAAAAACTCAGTTGTTGTGTGATCAAAGTAAACACAAGCAAACATTATATTAAGAACGTTGATTTACCTGCTGTAAGTCAGCTGTTTATCACGCTGGAAAGTCCGGTTCTGGTCCACAGTCCACTCAGCGGTTCTGGTTCTGGTCCACAGGCTCAGCGTGTGTGGTGTGCAGCTTGTTAGATGAAGAGAGTCCCACTGACTCAAATCTGTTGACTCTTATCCAAATTCCAGCTTTAACTTGTTGTTAACTTGTTGACAACAACTTGTAGTTAGCTGATTTTAGCCAGAGAGGAAAACAGACAAAGCAGCTGGTCTGTTTACCTCAGGCAGCGCATGCGCAGTAGTGAAGGTTCCAAAAATCACAGCGCCATCTAATGGCCCAGCATGGTAACTACAATGAAATCATGAGGACGGGGGGTGGAGGGGGAGAGAGTCGTATCCACAGAATTCGACCGTGTCAATGCAAAACTTTTCACCTAATTAACATACCCAAAACATCCGTTTCCCCCACACAGTGTCCGTGTAAACAGGGCCTAAGAGTCTTTTCACAATTTTCCCTTTAAAACAATATCAGCAGTCAGATGGAAGTCCAAAAAAATAAATTATTGAAAATCTAGGGAAAAAAAAAAAAAAACTTGAAATTATTCACTCCTTTTGGCGATGACTGAGGCGAAAATAAATACCACTTATTGGCAGCAGGCAGCAGGAAGCATCAGCAGATTTTTATGGGTGAAGTACGTGCGATCACCTGGTCGTCTTTATTGGCAGTAATTGTCTTCCATACCACCGCGAACATCCACACGTGCAGCTCCAGAAGAGCCGGTCCACAGCTCCTTGCAGCTGGGCGACACCCCCAGCAAGCAGATCCTCCAGGCAGGATGAATCACACGGTCTCCAATCCACCTCAGGCAGGTGAGAAGCTCCAATCCACTCGAGATCAGGACCTCCACGCACGCTTCCCCGGGCAGAGGCACGGACTTTGCCGCGCGCCGCACGGTCACCCGGTCACTCGGGATCACCAGCAGTAGCGGACAGCCACGGAGTTACACCAGAAGCATGGAGGGAGCTCCAGGGAGATCTGCACCGTGTTCAAAGGCTGGAGGACTGAACGCCGACTCAACAGGCGCGCGCAGGATGTAAACAAGCTGGAGTCGCGGTGAGCAAAAGATAACAAAAACATCTAGAATAAACTAAAAGAATCAAGTAAAAAACGCAATAAAAACACTGAATTTAAGTGAAGTAGAAAAAACGAAGTAAAAATATAGTAAAATAGAGGAATAAAACAAGGAAATTACTAAAACTCAGCAGCTAAGAAAAATACGTGTGGACGTGTGCGCGGCCATCTTGAACTGTGTGCATTAATGCATAAAGCTCAAAACCACAAACTACCTCATAATATTCAAAAGCATTTTTTTAAAAAGAATAAGCTGTTACAATCTTAAAGGAACAGACATTTTTGTTAAGCCACAATATAGAACCAGTTTAAAGGGTCGGTTTACTTTAATGCATGGAATAGATTTATGTAATGGTTTGGGAAATGATGACATAAAAATTGAATCAAAACCGATATTTAAAAAGTTGATTAAATATAAATACTTAAATAGATATCTACAAATGCAAAATTGTTAATTTATTAATCATCAACAATTGTTATGGGTTATGAATTTTTGTTCATGAATGATCATTGTTTGATTTGAGTGTTAAATATGATTTTTGTTTTTAGAAGGGACAGATATTATAAGAATTTTATTCTTCATCTGCTTCCTTTCATTTTAAATCTGTTTTTTTGCTTTCTATACATGTTCTGAATTTGTTGCTTTGTGTTTTAAATTTGAAATGAATAAATTACATACAATTACATACAATCTTCATCCAAGGGTCGCCTCCTCTGCGTCAATCAAGGGATCCCCTCTACATGCTGAAACAAAAACAATTGTTGCTGATTAAATCCACAACTCTAATCGTTGTGGACTTACCGCTGTGGAATTACCGCTATGGATTATAAACGACGTTTTCCATGGGATTACCGACTCAGTTTTCCAAAGGTTTATACGTTTTGCCGCAATGGGATTACTAACATACAGTATAGAATTACCAACAAACAATATGGAATTATTATTGGGTTTTTTTTCCACTTGCTGGATTACATCAAGATCAGAGACATTTGGTGGTATCCTTTCATGTTGGAACTCATCCCCATGGAGAGGCGATGACTTCCAAAAAGGGGGAATATAGTGGACCAGACCCTGGTCTCTGAAAACTGTATTGAAACACCTTTTCTTTGAATCTTCAAGAACAAGGACAGAACACTGATTTATTTTATTAATTTGAATCAAGACACAAATTAAATCACAAGAGACTATCTTATTCTTTTACTTTGTGCTAATTCAAATATAATCAATGCATACGCTTGTGTTATTCGTATGAGCAGTGTTGTTACTCTTCAATATGCTGAATGACCATGTGTTAATATGCTGGTATATTCTTCAATATGTCGTAGTCAAATAACTCTGTCTAAAATTGAATTATATGTCAGACTACCCTGATGCATGCTCAATAATCCAGGTAGAAAAATCTAAAAAAGCTAAGTCTTGGCCTCTGGACATTCAAAAAATAAAACAAAACAAAGAAAAAAAAAAAAAGTAGAAACGTTTCGTCTTTTGTCCGAAAGACTTCCTCAGTCTGAGTTGCTGTATTCAGCTCAGTCTTATAAATAGCACCCGCTCACAGTGGATCAACCAGTTGGCTGATGACAGCCTGAAACCAGCTGCTCACATGATCAAGGAGGACCATCAGCCTAACGATGGATCGTTAGCACCCTGATGGTTGTTTGCTATTCACAGAGGGCTGAGTGATACTAGCAATAACAGCATTGTAAGAGGGGGACAGTTGAACCCGGAGGCCTCCACCTCTGTTTAATGATGGACGGTTTCTTTTCACAAAGATGGCCTCCTTTACTCCTCTCTCAAACCATTGTTCCTCTCTATCAAGGATGTGAACATCTTCATCCCTGAAAGAGTGACCGCTGGCCTGGAGATGAGTGTAGACCGCAGAGTCCTGACCTGATGTTGTTGATCTTCTGTGCTGGGCCATCCTTTTGGCCAGTGGCTGTTTAGTTTCCCTAATATAATGCCAGGTTCCCACCTAACGCGTTTTGAGCTGCAGGAGCAGCCACTCCACATTGAAAGTCTATGTGGCCGCGCATCTTGGAGCAGCACGGCGTGACGCGGCACGTCCACAGCAGTTCAAGCAGCGCGGCAGTGAGCGGCAGCTGTTTTCCGCGCCCCCGTCGCCTCCGAGCAGCGACTGTCGGAGCTCGATTTGACCTGCTTCTGCTGCTCGCAGCTTAGCAGCAACTAATCGGGAGAGCCTCTGCTATGTGATGATGCAACAACAACGGGACTTTTTTTGGAATTTTCAAACTTACCCCAACGAGCCTCCATGAAGAAACCAGCCTCCAGTAAGAAACTTGGCATTTTTACAGTTGCCGCTGTCCGCTCGAGCGTACGATCACCCCAAACATAAAAAAAGTTTTAATCTCAACAAAGACTTCCGGAGCTGCAGTTCGGCTCGTAGAAAACCCACTCAAGTAGTAACGGGGCTCACGTACAGCTGATCTTTATCTGCCCGGTGTACAAAAACACAAAACAAACCCCACCGGAAAAGGAGCCAGACGTTGCTCCAACTGCGCGTCATCAGACGCGTTCGATGTGAACAGACATCTGTTGACAAGCAGCCAACACAGTGCGGTAGGAGCTTTTTTGATGCGCGCAAAGCGTTTGGTGGGAACCCGGCATAAGACTGATCACAGCCCTCCTGACACTGAACAGCATACACAATATTACTCTGTTTGTGCCGGGGGACTGGATCTTTGGGATGAACCAGTCTTTGCCGTAATGTATTTTGGGGTTTAAAAGCCACTGGGACGTTGTGTTTAGAAAATAAACGTCTCAATGTCTCTGAAACTCCTGCAACATGGAATGACCACTGGTCTGGGTCTGGGTTCCTTCTTTTCACCTGATGGCTGGCTGGAGTCCTGTTTGGGTTTCTTCTCTGCTTTCAGGAAGGCCCAGTTAGGATATCCACATTTCTCTAGAGCCTGTTTTGTGTGTGATTTCTCCTTCTGTCTGGCTCCTGAGTTAGTGGGGACGCTGTCTGCTCTGTGATACTGTTCTGATGACTCCTAACTTGTGTCCAAGAAAGCCAACCTGCCATTTTTTACTACATCTTCTCGTGTGAACTTGATATATTTATCCACAGAGTTGATGTGATCAGTGAAATGTTGGACTTCCTGAGATTTAATTTTAACCCAGGTGTCGTCAACATACCTGAACCAATGACTTGGTGGTCTCCCTGAAAAGGACGTCAAGGCTCTCTTTTCTACCTCCTCCATGTACAGGTTGGCAACAATAGGAAAAACTATGCCAACCTGTGACCCCTGTGACCCCAAAAAAATAATAATGTGCATGCCCTGCAACCTATAGAGAGGTGAGACCTGTTTATGGATTTTTCCCATATTTTTAGATCAATTTTTGGCTCAGATATGACCGTTTTTCATTTTGGCAAAAAATAGTGCAGTACCACTTTCGGCCGCTAGGGTACACCGACCGTTCCCACCTCATGTGTCCGAAGAAAGCCTCCTCTGGTCAGACTTACTCTGTTGCTGCCCAACCTCCTGCTCTGGAGGTAACTACTGTTAGCTGTGTTTGTTAGCAAGATAAGTCAAGAACCACAGTACAGATTTTTTTTGTTTTATACTGTAGACGTAACGTGTCGCGTTAGCTTCGGGTTATTTTCCTGCTACTATTTGTCTAAATAACTCATAAACCACACTGCAGATTTTCTTGAAGCCTACAGAACGTAATTACTTGGTGGTCATTTACAAACTGTGACCTGTATGAGACATTTGAGCTAAAATTCGATTTATTTATAATTTATTTTCGCAGTGCACGCGACCGTTTGGAAGACGTCAAAGCGAAACCATTTAAATCCAGCAGATTTGACCATTTGAGATTTGGCACTTTGAGATTTTTGTTAATGAAAAGTGCGTTATAAATTAAATTCATTACAGGTAGTCCCCGACTTACGAGCACTCTGACCTACGAGTGTCCGACTTTATGAGCGTTCCCTAGAACCAAACTACCGAGTTACGAGATGTCGGTTCCGGGTTTATGAGATTTTAACGTTAGAAATCATTGTTCCGATCTACGAGCTGGGTGCGCCCATACGACCGTGAAATACGGTAACCGAGTGTTCGGCCTGACGGCTGAATTTCTTGTTTCGAAGGGGAGTGTGGGACAGGAGGTGGAGGGTGGTTTCGGGTGGGGGAGGGGATTGGTTTTTGGTGGGGGATGGGCGATTTTACCATGCACCTGGACTAGACAGTTGCACTGCACTTTGACTGCACATAGAGCACGCGGAGGGGGAGGGGGGGGTGTACGTGTCTGTCGCGTGACAAATGGAAAAGTACAGTGGCGGAAGGTTACATGAGCACTATTTTCTGTACCCCCACCCCTA
The DNA here is from genome assembly GCA_038048925.1 of Garcialebias charrua. NCBI lineage: Eukaryota > Metazoa > Chordata > Actinopteri > Cyprinodontiformes > Rivulidae > Garcialebias > Garcialebias charrua. The sequence continues at coordinate 12,324 of JBBPBX010014968.1, forward strand.
AAAAACAAAGGCGGAGTGATTTCACCAGGTACCTTATAAGCGAACGGCGCGAATGCAGCCGCGTGGGTTTACAGTTTGGCGAGTTGAGTAAACATCGAGCGAAGAAAATTAGCATTTGTTAGCATCTGTTAGCATTTTGTTAGCTTCAATATTAGCATTACTAGCGTGGCACCGAAGTGTTCTGGAGCCTCTTCTGCGGGTGCAAGCGCACCTAAGAAGAGAAAGGCCATCACGCTGGAGCAGAAATTGGATATTATCCAACGGGCGGACAGAGGAGAGGCGACTTCGTCAATCTGCAAACTGCACAATATGAGTTACGTCTACGTCCATCCCTCTCTCTGCACTCTGCTTCCATCCTGGTCCACACTACAGTCTGGTCACTTCTCGAATTGATTACTGTAACTCTCTCCTTTTTGGTCTGCCTCACAAATTAACCCGTAAGCTTCAATTGGTTCAAAACTCAGCTGCCCGCATTGTTACCAAAACCCCCTCATTCCACCACATCACCCCAGTTTTGCAGCAACTCCACTGGCTTCCAGTCACATTCAGAATTCAATTTAAAATCCTGTTATACACTTTCAAGGCTATTCATAGCCTCGCCCCTCCTTACCTGTCTGATCTCCTGCACATTACCACCCATTCACGCTCCCTTCGTTCTTCCTCTTCCATCCACCTTAACGTGCCTCTTGTCCGCCTCCGCACCATGGGACACAGAGCCTTTTCTCACTCTGCTCCCCAACTCTGGAACGCTCTTCCCCCAGACATCCGTAACATTGACTGCCTTCTGACCTTCAAATCAAAACTCAAAACTCATCTGTTCAAGTTAGCCTTCTCACTTTAATTTTTCTTTTTTATGTAGTTATTTTATATATTTTCTTTTTTGTGTGTTTTTTTTAATTGATTTTAATTTTTCTTTTTACCGGTATATAGTTATTTTATACTGTTTTTATTGTGTTTTTAATGCTGTAAAGTGTCCTTGAGTGTTTTGAAAGACGCTACCAAATAAAATGCATTATTATTATTATTATTATTAAACCGTGAGCTCCATGAAGGCGCACCGTGAGCGCAGCTCCATGAAGGTGCACCGTGAGCGCATTTTAGGCTAGTGTTACAGGACGTGCGCCGATTAAGTGCACCGTTATAACGAAGCAGCACGGGTATAATAATGGAAGGAAGCGTCTGTTAGTTAATGAAATGTTATTTGTACTGTATTTTAGGCCAGTTCCACAGTTAGCACGATTAAGGCTGACTGTGCCCGCATTTTAGCCAGTGTCAGAGGCAGTGCCCCGATAAAGTTGACGGTCATCACGAAGCAACGGATTGGGATAATCACAGACGTTGAGCGTCTTTTGGGTAATAAAACTTTTTTTTTAATTATTCTTTTTTATTTATCTTTCTGTAATGTACAGTACAGCTCATGTTGTAACACACCTGTCTTTTCATGAATGACTTTTAGTCCTTTAGATCGAAGACTGCAATCAGCGCAACATTCCATCCATCCATCCATCCATTTTCGTCCGCTTATCCGGGGTCGGGTCGCGGGGGTAGCAGCTTAAGTAGGGAGGCCCAGACTTCCCTCTCCCCAGCCACATGGAGCAGCTCCTCTGGGGGAATCCCAAGGCGTTCCCAGGCCAGCCGAGAAACATAGTCCCTCCAGCGTGTCCTGGGTCTTCCTCTGGGTCTCCTCCCGGTGGGACATGCCCGGAACACCTCACCAGGGAGGCGTCCAGGAGGCATCCTAACCAGATGCCCGAGCCACCTCAACTGGCTCCTCTCGATGTGGAGAAGCAGCGGCTCTGAAATTCTGTTATCTTTTGATGCATCTTTTTTGAGTGGCACCCATCTGGCCACCCTTTGAAAAATTTCTGTTAAGCTTCTGAGCCATCGGGGGAGGCAGTCACAGAACTGAAACGGTCAGTATGTGTAAGCGTAGGTTGGCATTATGGCTTGAGGGTGTATACATACATCCATTTTCTTCCACTTATCCGGGGTCGGGTCGCGGGGGTAGCAGCCTAAGTAGGGAGGCCCAGACTTCCCTCTCCCCAGCCACATGGAGCAGCTCCTCTGGGGGAATCCCAAGGAGTTCCCAGGCCAGCCGAGAAACATAGTCCCTCCAGCGTGTCCTGGGTCTTCCTCTGGGTCTCCTCCCAGTGGATGGATGGCTTCATGGCTTTAGGGTGTACCGTAGATTTTAAGAATGTTTTTTTTTATTTATTGTGTAGGCGCACACCATCACATGATGTGGTCAACTTCACTGGTGCAGTGGTCAGTAGCACAGGAAGTAATGGCTGCAGTTGTTGTGGACAGTAAACTGAGTAAAGATAAACTTATGAATCTCACCGTAACATAGTGAGGTTACACTCGCAGTCACGTTTACCTAGAAGGGGAAACTTAGGTCCTTTAATGTTTACACGAAGATGTTGCATATCTACAAATCTGTGGACCAAGAAACTCTATACAGATAATTTTTGGAACTGCAGCATCACGTTAAAATAAACTGAACTGGAGAATGTTCAGGAAACCCTGAAGTTGATTGGGCTTAGAAGGATTTGAATAATTATAGACTACTCATCACACGATAGTGCTTATACAACACTGTTCAGACTTCTTCGGTTCCACCAGAACAAATCAATACAAAGATACATTAACCTGGCAAAAGGACTTTTTGTGGACACTGCAACAGTTTTACACTATGATGACGATGCTACCACCATGCTCTGCAAAACATACACTGCCTGGCCAAAAAAAAAAAAAAGTTGCCACCTGGCTTTAACTAAGCAAATAGGTACAAGCCTCCTATTGGAGAATTACTGCATGGGTGATTATCTTTCAGCTGGTAACAAGTTATTTAACCCCAACTATTGCAATGAGTTGCTTCTCATTTCTTAAACAGCCATGTTGAAAGACACATCACGTGGTTGTGGAAAAGATTTCAGTCGGTTTGAGAAGGGTCAAGTCATTGGCATCAAGCAGAGAAAACGTGTAAGGAGTTTGTAGAAACTACTAAAATTGGATTAAGAACTGTCTAACGCATTATTAAAAACTGGAAGGATAGTGGGGACCCATTGTCTTGGAGGAATGAAATGTGGCTGGAAAAAAAATCCTGAATGATCGTGATCACTTAAAGGTTTGGTGAAATCAAATGGAAGAAAAACAAACAGTAACACTCAGGGCTAGGGCTGAACAATTAATTGCATTTGCAATAATATCGCAATATGATAAAATGAGATTTTCTAATCGCGAAGGCTGCATTTTAACTGGTCACGTGACACAAATCTTTATCAACACTTAAAAAAAACACCACAAAGACATTTACGATGGTTGCATGGCTAGAATGACAACAACCAGTGCTTCAACTTCAAGTAAGCAAAGTATCAGCCGACAGGGATCACTGACCGAACTGTTTGAACTTCAAACAGTAATTTTTTATATCTAATTTTTTATATTTATTTATTAACTGTCATGTGAAGTTCAGACAGTAGTTAGGAAGTTCACTTAACATGTTTACTATTATGTTTATGAAACAAGAAAAAATAGAAATGGTGAAAAGAAAAGGCATAGATTTGTTTGCTTTATTGTAATCTCTGCTTTAAATAAATCTGACATCGTTTGTTATAAAACAGATTGATTTATTGCCTCTGTTTGTTGAAAAATACTTGAGAAGATATTTTTAAAAAATCGCGTTTTAAATCGCAATTGCAATTTATAGAAAAAAAATTGCAATTAGATTATTTTCCAAAATCGTTCAGCCCTACTCAGGGCTATGTTTAATAGTGAAATAAGAACATTTCCACACTCACAATGTGAAGGGAACTAAAGGGATTGGGACTGAACAGCTGTGTAGCCTTAAAGGAGACCACAGATATGTTTTTAAAATTTTTATGGTATTTCTTTGGGGTTACCAGACACTGTTTATTCAATTTAATACACAAAATAATTCTTAGATAATCAATTATACCCTTTTTAATTCTGCCATTTTTAACTTTCGTTTTGAACGACCGGTTTATGATAATGAGATCTCGTGGCACGCCCTTCAAAGTTCTGCTTGCATTAACTCCGCCCTCCAAAGGCAGACGAGGAAGTCAACTCACGTTACTACCACACTACAAGTTGTCGTGTCATTTTTTATTCTTCCTCTGTAATGTCTCCTCTGACTCTCCCACCCTCTGCCTGTGCGCGCGAGCTGGATGGAGCAAAGCACACACACACACACACTCACAGCGGGGCTATCTTTTTATCTGTGTTTCTCCGAGGAGCCGTGCTGGCCCGACACACAAACACACACACACACACTCACACAAACATGCACACATCTGTTCCCATCTGAAAACTATCAATTTTAAATCTGCTTAGTGCTCCATTATCTGCGCCAGGAGTTTAAAAAAAAAAGGGGGGGGAAAAAAAAGATCATGGACAAGATGCGAACCCAGGTCTCCCGAGTGGCGTTCGAGCGCGCTAACCACTCAACCAAACTGGCAGTTGTACGAAAGTAGTCCTTCATCGTATAAGAAGTGTAATTCTTCTACGGTAATGTCGCCTGGACATTGCCATTAAAAATAAAATTAAGCCACGCATCTCTGCTCTCTGAGACTGGAAGAGTGTGTATCAACACATGTTGTGTAATGCAGCCAACAACGCAACATTTAACTTTAGGAGCCATTCTGCTGAGATGAACTATTCTTCTTCTTCTCCATTTGATTTATGGCGGATCGCAAACAACTGTTAGGTGCATACCGCCACCTAGTGTGCAGGCTGAGATGAACTCAGGAACCGCGTGGGTGGAGCATTACCAGGGGTTGCTAGGTGACGGGGGCGGGACAAAGGTTGGGATGGGTTGTGGCTGTGGGTTGTGGCTGCGGTTTGTGACGTAACAAACCGCAGGAAGTGCAATCGGGCCGTTTCTATCTAAGATAAATAAATATACTTATAGTAAATAAACCACTGGGTGCATTTTTTTGGCCTTAGGACTGTTTTTTTATGAAGTAAATACCCAAAGTTGAGTACAAAAACATTAAAAAGTGAATTTTGCATCTGTGGTCCCCTTTAAGAAAACCACTAATCAGTGAGGATAACTGGAAAAAAGGCTTCAATTTTCTAGGGAGCATAAAGATTGGACTCTGGAGCAATGGAAGAAGTTCATGTGGTCTGATGAGTCCAGATTTACCCTGTTCCAGAGTGATGGGTGCATCAGGGTAAGAGAGGCAGGTGAAGTGATGCACCCATCATGCCTAGTGTCTAGTCATCAATGCAATATATTGGTGTTAAATTAATGCAACACTGGATGGAAATGGATCTTGTGACATTCCAGAAGCTTATTGAAACAATGACACAGCAAGTGAATGCTGTAATCAAAGCTAAAGGCGGTCCAACAAAATATTAGTGTGTGACTTTTCTTTTGGTGGCTACTTGTTTTTGATCAGGCAGTGAATTAAATCATGAATGGGTTTGGAAAACTTTCAGTGTAAGGCTGTTAGGAAGTTGCTATCTTCTCAAATCTCACAAAAAATGGTTTTCACTACTGCTTTCCAGGTCTACAAGGATTCTCTTCTGCACACTCAGCACACTGTACACCTGCCTGGGTAGAACCCTCTTGAACAGCAGCAGGAGCTCATGCCACACTAGCACAATGCTAACACTACTGGTATGCTCATGGCTGTTCCGACGATGTCACAATCCTGGTTGTAGTCTACACATGAGGCCCACATGACCAGACCTGCTTTAACGTTTTAATGATCGAGCCACACCGGTGTCCAGAGACCCCACATCAAAGATATGCTTCCGCCGCTGCTACGAAACTCCAGACCTGTCATTATTCGGGGGGGGTAGCTTGGAATTTAAACATATATATTACATGAGTTTAAGTGTCTTTCAGTTTACTTCAACTGTATACCAAAATATGAACTGTTAACAAATAAAGTCTCTTATGTCAAATTAAAATCTTTATCAGTGTGAACACATAAATGTGTACATGGCTCTCTGTGACTCGTTCATTAGACATTTGCATGTTGAAAATCAAGTTACTGGTTATCATTATTGGCATATTGCATGCAGAGGAAATGTTAAAAACTTTAGTGATTCTAATCAAAGTTCATGCTCAATAATCCAGGTAAACAAATCCAACAAAGTTCAGTCAGGTCATCTGGATGGTTTCTTTTTGTTGAGACGTTTCATCCTTCATCCAAAGGATTTCATCAGTCTGAGGAGCCACATCAAACTCAGTCCCACAAGCAGCACACTCACATAGTGGATCAACCAGTTTGATGGCAATAAGATGGTTTCTGGGGTCCGCCCTCTCCCCCGTCGACTCCTCTGAGGCATCCACAGCCAAAGTGGTTCCAAACATCAAAGTTCATGCTCAGTAATCCAGGTCAGGTCAGTCAGGTTATATGGACGGTTTCTTTTGTTGTTGAGATGTTTCATCCTTCATCCAAAGGACTTCATCAGCATTACTGAGCATGAACTTTGATGTTTTGAACCACTTTGGATATAGCTGCCTCAGAAGGGTTGACAGAGGAGAGGGCAGGCCCCATAAACTAGCTTATCACCAAAAAACTGGTTGGTCCACTATGGGAGTGTGCTGCTTGTGGGACTGAGTTTGTTGTGGCTCCTCGGTCTGATGAAATCCATTGAATTAAAGGAGACCACAGATAGGTTTTTAAAATTTTTATGGTATGTCTTTGGGGTTACCAGACAGTGTTCATTCAATTTAATACACAAAATAATTCTTAGATAATCAATTATACCCTTTTTAATTCTGCCATTTTTAACTTTCGTTTTGAACGACCGGTTTATGATAATGAGATCTCGTGGCACGCCCTTCAAAGATCTGCTTACATTAACTCCGCCCTCCAAAGGCAGACGAGGATGTCTGAACTCACGCTGAGCTGAACTGGACTGCGACGTATTTATTGTGGGACAGATCAGACGTGTACAAGTTGTCGTGTCATTTTTAATTTTTCCTCTGTAATAAATGTCCAACTCCCTCCCTGACGTCTCCCTCCCTCTCCCTGTGCGCGCGAGCTGGAGGTAGCGGAGCGGATGTCACTCGCGGACACACACACACACACATTCACAGCGGGGCTGTCTTGTATCTGTGTGTCCCTCGCTCAGCCGCGCACCGGGCCCGGCACACACACACACACATACATACACACACGGGTTTGTCAATGAGGTTTAGCGGTACGTAGTCTGTCCTGCTAATGACACATAAACCAACACACAAAAGCCGTTTTCGCATTGACCGGCCCTCTATGGCCCGGGACGCCCCGCCTTCTAACCCGGGTTCAGCGTGTTCGCATTTTCCTTTTTTTCCCCGGCTCCGCCCTCGTTTTGGAACCATCTCCACCGTGGTTCTATCGGGCCGAGCTCCCCCGGCCCAGTTTGACGTCATGTACTGCTCAAATTTGATTCGTTGTTTGCAGCAGGGGCTGGACTCGTTCTAACAACAACCTCAGTACCGTAGGGCTGTATTTCATTCAAATGTAACTACAGAAACCCCTAAAACAATTGTTAGCTGAATTAGTTTTTCTGAGTTAAATTTTTGTTAATAACTGATCACAAATCAGCTTATGTTACAACGTAAATAACAACGAAGCGCGCACCCATTTCCGCCTTTCAGCGCGACTTGAATGTCATTAAAATATAACTAATATTGTCTAACTGTTGCGCGCAGCCAGGGTTTTAAAATATAACTAATAATCTCTAACTCCTTTGCGTAGCTAGAATGTTAAGAGCGGTGATTCCTTCATAAGCAACGTGAACTCCCAAAAAAAACAATCCGCCGCCGTGGCTTAGAGCGTTAATGCTCTTTTATCTTGACCAGACGAAGCGGGTTCGCGTCCCACCTGGGACAAGTTTTTTTTTACGTTTGTCTTTTATTGGAGTAAATAAAAAGGAGTTTGTTTGGTAAAATGCTTAACAAAACTCCTTTTTATTTACTCCAATAAAAGACAAACGTAAAAAAAACCTTGTCCCAGGTGGGACGTGAACCCGCTTCGTCTGGTCAAGATAAAAGAGCATTAACGCTCTAAGTAGTGCTGGACGATAATTCAATAACGATAAATATCGCGATATACATTTATTCAATAACGATGATATGAAGTTTAAGCATATTTTCGATATTTCGATAGGATTTTACAACGTTTCATTGACGTTTTTCTGTTTCTGTTCGGGTTGAAGCGGCTGCTTCAACAACGCGCCCGGACGGAAAAAGCTGTGACACAAAATGTGCGTGGTGACGTCGTTGTTACGCAGCGCCAGTGTTGCCAGATTGGGCGGTTTACCGCCATTTGGGCGGTTTTCACTCTCTACTTAGCGGCTAAAAATAGCTTCGGGCGGGTGGTGATAATTTGGGCGGATTTGGAGTCAGATCGGCGGTTTCTGAGTTAACTATTAAATGAATTTCAAACAATCATTCATCATTATTTCATAGCAAAGCTCCTCTGACCTTTCTCCATCACTGATTGGCTATTGTCATCTGCCAGGGCGATCCCAACAGAGAACTGGTGAGGCAGTTAATGGACACCTCGTTGAGTGGGCAGGTCCGTAGCGGCGGTACGTCAGAGCGGCCGCCATATTGGATGTGGCAGAACTGCCGGTCAACTGATAGAAGGAAACGGACTGAACTTCATAAAGCACCGTTTTACAAAGTGTTTTATGCCTGTCATTCACACACACCGTGTGAATGACATTTGGACATATATTTGGAAAGCAAACATGCACCAAAGACAACATTTATAACTTTTAAAGTGATTAATAAAAATGTTTATTCCTTAAATGTTTAGGTTACAGTATAGGTAAACACTAATTTTGAGTGTTTACAACTAATAACGTGTGTAACACTATTACTGTGATGATAAATATAGAAATATTCATTAGTGAACATTTAATGTGTCTATAATAATCAGGTCCTGAAATGTGACATGTTGATTTTCTTAATAAAGAGCACCAATGATCACATTTAACTGGTTTTGATTAATCACATTGAACAAATAAACACCGATATATCTTTACAGGAGTTGGGGGTACTGTGTGTGTGTGATTTTATATATATATATATATATATATATATATATATAATTTTTTTTTGTAAATACAGAAGTAAAAAAAGAAAAAGTCTGTTGGATAAAAGAAGAAGCGTTTCTACAATTTTTTAACCCATCCAGAGGACCTAACTCTTATCCCCCCCCCCGCTTTGCTGTATGTGATGTGTCACGTGACACTTTCTGATTGGGCGGTTTTTCGGCGGTGTTTAACAGATTTTTGGGCTGGAAAACCTGGATTCTATCTGGCAACACTGACTGCCTCCCCTGACTGTACGTCACTGCTGTGGTAGTATCTGAGAGTCGTCTTTAACACACACTGGGAGTGCTAACACAACTTGTGAGATCTCATAATTGTGCATGCAATTTCAAGCTTTAACTCTGGTATGAAGAGTGATTCACATTTCTTCATACATTGCTAGCCCTTTTTTCTTCTTCTTCTTGTTAGAGTTATCTTGAAATCAATATTTTCATACTAATGTAGGTAATTTGATCACATCTGCCACTCGGGAATGAGCATAATGCAGCCAAAGTTTATGTAAGTGCTCTTTTACAACATAAAATCTAGTTGATCAGACTAATGTGAATGTCTGCCAGAGCCCCAGTGACTTCCCTTCAGCACAAATCGACTTTTTTCAGCCAAGGCCATCTTCCTAAATGCTCGCACACAAGCACCTATTGAACAAGCTTTTGACAAAACTTTGTCAAACTTTAAAAAAAAAAAACTTTGTCTGAGTCATTCCCTGGAATTATTCAGGAGTCTGGCTGTACCTTACATGAGATGTTTTTATTCAGCCCTAAAGAAGATGAAACGTGATGCAAAAAAGTACTACAGTACGTGGGATGTGCTGTTTTCCTGTGCAGCCTGTCAAGAACAGCAGATGAGTTGACCTTAAGATCATGTTTTGTGTTTCTTTATCATGCTGAACTGCTTTATCACTGACAACGATGAGCCGAAGGAAGCCCTCAGACAAACGTATAACAGATAATACAAAGAGTTTGTCTTCAGGGAGCTCATCTTAAGAGCTTTGTTTTGGCTCCTAAAGGATTAGAAATATTTAATGCAGAGAAATGAGAAGTCTTGATGAAACGCGCCTCTTAGTAAAGACTATTAATGTTAGGGATACTAAATAACAAAACTGATTTACTTTCCACATTTACGTTTAGTTTTCATGCACCATATATATCAAGTTTATGTATTCACTTCGAAGTTGACTGTGTAATCTATCATCTTTGTCCAAATGTCTCAAAGGAACAATGTGCACCTGGTCCTAAAGGAAGGATAACATAATGCAGCATTTTAACAAATCAACCATCAAGTGAAATGCAGATGTTCCAACTCTGCAAGTAAACTTGAACTTTGGACTCTGATGACTTCAGAACAGACAAAAACCATGTTATAAGGCTGAGAAACCATATAGATTCTCAAGCATCACAATAAAATCTCGCTCATTTTAATGTAAAATTAACCCTGCAGCTTTTAGTTCAGGCAGTTTGAACAATTTGTTCACAAAAATTAAAATGGTCTCTGATTTAAACAGTGATTTGCTGCAAATCCAAGCTGTAAAATGATGTTCTTGCATTTATTAATCTTCAGTCACAGAAAAAGGCAAGCAACAAACCAATGTCATATTACAAATTAAGAGTATAAGTAATTTATTCCGATCACACAGAAAGGAACTTGGTTATTACAATTGTAAAGATATTTAGGGGTCAGTATTAAACTGACACCCTTTACCTTAATTACTTACTTATTCAGATTGAATAGTACTTCACGGATTCTTTTCTTTTTCAGGTTTACCCAATATTTCTGTGATCATTTATGATGGACAAATAAACCATAAAGCCATTAAGTGACAATGAGACGTTGATTTTAGTCGGTATGCCAAAAGACACTACCTTTTATTTAAAATAAATCAACTAAAATTAACACCATCACACTTGATTGACTGATTTCACTTTCTTGCAATTTAACACGTCAGCACATTTAAATTGTAACACAACAGACAAAAGTCAAAGCATCCAAACGTTTGAACAGAAATAAAAATTATAATAATTAAAAAAGTGATGGACTGCTAAAAAAAAAAACTCAACATTTTAGAAAAACAAGTGTTTGACAAAATAATGATGCCCTAAATGGCTTAACTTCGTTTTATGTTTGATTTGATTCAATTTTCTGTTGTTCAATGAAAACTACATTTCATGACTGATTTTAAACTAAAATAAATTAAATAATAAACAGCTTGATTAATTTAACAAAGGTATCAAACCCTCTCAGACAGTAATTGATCTGAAAGAGCCCGTCCTGATTGTTTCCATCAGCAGCAGAACGTCAGGAGTGGGGGCCGACGCCACACTTCTCGGTCAAGTTGGAGGAGGCCTGACAAGCACTGCACCTCCCGTGTGTCCGATCTCTGGAGAGGAGAACCCTATCCCTCCTTCCCTCTCCCTCCCCCATGCTTGGACGAGTGTGCGCGGTGCACCATGAGGGTGTGATTTCACTGTTGGACTTGGCAGCCCTCAGCAAAACTGTCGGCTGCGGAAGAAGAGCCCGCTAGACTCAGAAATAAAACTTTAAAGCCCCACTGACATGATTTTTTTAATTTTCATAAAATTGCTCAAAATATATATCTTTTATCATTTAAATATGTTCATTTTTGCAAACAAAATGCTAAATCACTTTAATTTTGCTTTAAAAGTGATTTTGAACTTCAAGCCGTGTTTAATCATGGGAAATCCAATTACACACGAACGCACCATCTGTGACGTAACACTGGGCAGAGGGCTCTGGTCTCTTTAATAGCGGACCATTTAAAACCCGACGAATTTAGCAATCTATGTGAAGATTTGAGCTATTTGTCTTCATTTTGGGAAGCAGAAAATAGTTTGGGTGATGGAACAAGAAACAACAGGATCTAATTTAGGTCTGATGCTGTATCAGACTTACCTTCATGTCGAGCTGCTCATACCTGCGCACTGTGACAAGCCCAGAGCTCTGCCCGGTGTGACATCACAGATGGTGCGTTCGGGTGTAATCAGATTTCCCATGATTAAACACGGCTTGAAGTTCAAAATCACTTTTAAAGCAAAATTAAAGTGATTTATCATTTTGTTTGCATAAAGGAACATATTTAAATGATTATATATATATTTTGAGCAATTTTATGAATAGTAAAAAAATCATGTCGATGGACCTTTAAAGATCTACAGATAATTCTTATTTACATTTTTCATGTTTGATTAAAGGAGGTTCGCATTTTGAGATGTGGAACAATTGTCATAATTACATAGACACTTTTTTAAATTATTATTCTTTCGGCTGCTCTCTTCTTCAGGGGTTGCTACAGTGAACTAAGGCTTGGTAATTGTTTTTAGGCCAGATGCCCTTCCTGACACAACCACCGAGCTACCACAGCTTCTGTGTGGAGCAGAGAGCTGCTATCTAGAGCGCCCAGGGGAGCACATGGTGGGGTATATAGGGGCCTTGCTCAAGGACTCAGAGTTGATGTTGGTCTGGGAGTCAAACCGGCAACCTTTCCATCACAGGCTCTCCTTCTCTAACCTCTGCGCCACCACTCCCACCACATAGACACACTTTATAACAAGTATTTTTACTTGCCAAAATATTTATCTTGTTCTGCCATCTTCTCTTGTTTTATTTTCACATTGAAGTCATTAATAAAAAAGGGGTCATGCTGTTAATGTTTACATGTTTACTTTTAATTCTGTGTTTTTCTTATCGCTCATTACTTTTAAAGGGTTGTCTTTAGTGTGTATTTAAAAGTGGATGTCTCTTTGACAGGAAACTTGTAGAAAAATAAGATGTATTATTACGCTGGTGAAGATTCTCAGGAAATAAAAAAGAAATTCCAGCTCTTTTTGTCTTGAACTTTTTTTGGATGTATTATTTAAGGTGGGCCTTATTGCTTGAACACATCAGCTGCAAAACAAATAGCTTACGGTAATTGAAAAAAAATTGTCTGGCCCATATCCTTTGTTTTCCAAAGGTAAATTGTAATTTTCAATTTGCAATGTTTTAAAATCAAGCAAAAGTATATATTTTTTTCAAAATGGGATCTGTTATGACAATCTGCAAATCCACCTGATGATTTTTTTCATCACAGAAATGTAGAATATCTTCTTACATTTTATTCTTTGTTGAGGGATTTACTCAAAGCTTTTAATCTCTTAAAAGATCTCCTTATTATGAAACATTAAGAGTTTTCATGTTAATCTACTGTGCATGAGTTCGATGATGGCTGTGCAACAGTGGAATGGTAGGGCAGTTGAATTGTGACCAGAAAAGTTGTAGGTTTGATTACACACCCTGAGCAAGAAACCAATTCCATTACTGCTCCATGGGCAAATTCATTTGGGTGTGAATGCAATGACAATTTTACTTTCAGAGTTACAATACATAGTACTTTTAAACCTTTGAGAGGAGAAATTTGAATATATTATTATTATTATTATTATTATTATTATTATTATATTTCTTTGGGACTCTTTGATCTTTCAAGATATTTTCTAAGCAACATTGTTAGTGTCCACATATATCAGCATATGAGACAGTGGAGATCAGCCAAAAAGAGTGTCAAATTTATTTACAAAAATTCAAATTACTGCTGTTCTGGACCAATAAAACATGTAAACTGAACAAAATTTAACTAAAAACTATGAACAAAGGAAACATTAAAATTAACCATGAGACAAGAGGGGAGTTATAAAGAGGCTGATCAGGCCATTCTGACACATGGGGGAGAAAAAAACTGAATAGAATTACTGGTAATGTTAGCAACAAAACATAACTGATAAAACAGTGCTAAATAGTAACCTAAAGAATATATTTACAACAACAAATTTTATCAAAACAAAAATGTAAAAATAAAATTTAAATTTTAACTTCTCCCTCTGATGCCATGCACCGTGGTGCAGCCCAGTTAGACTGATCTCTAGATGTGATGCAGCTGGGGCGGTTTACTGAGATTAGCAGGACGACTTCTCCACAGGAACCACAACAACTCAAAGAAACAAAAGTTAAATTGTTGCAAATGACAAATAAACTGCAGCAAGACTTGACAAAGAAAGTCAATGTGCTCTCCCAATAGTAAGCAACAATAGCAAATGTTGCTAAAGTGTGAAAATAAATTATATAAATGCTCAGTTATTGAACTTAGGTTGTCTAAACTTGTGCATATTTACAATCAGGAAAAAGAAAAGTTTATTACCTCAACCTTTATTTACTGTGTGACTGCAGGTACTGCTGTCACAAAGACAGGATGAGGCCTGAAGGTAATCTGAACGTTAAAAAAACAAACCTTATGAGTGATGAGATGTCATGTGGTTGGTGCGCTGGCAGGATGTTGGCTCCTTTCTCATCTCCATCTTGTGAAAAGCAGTTTATGTGGAGGGGACGCCACATTCTTCTGACCATGTCCATTCAAGAGGTTTGCATCTAATTTTGGGCACAGCTCCTGTATTCCCCTTGGAGTGTCTGGTGACATCTTTTCCCAGAGATCTTTCCATTTAAGCCTCCTGGGTCAGCTTCATTTGTCATGCTGACTCTCTTAAAGAATCCATGTGGTTTCCAAAGTTAAGGTTTGTCCAAGCTTGGTAATTAAATAAAAAAGAACATTGTTTTAAGATATAGATTATATAATTTATAGTTTAAGATAAAATCACCAGGATTTAGTTTTTTACATGTAGCCTGTATTCTTCAAAATATATATTAAAAAAAAAAAAAGTATATTAAACCTAAGCAAGGGTATTACGTGAAATAGCTGTGTAGATAATCATCTTTCCAGTTATAGTATGAGCTATAAGCTTTGGCTTAGTTTGGATTTCCACTGTTGTTCCAAATTCTTGAGTCATAATGAATCATTTTAAATTGACATTTGTCACATGGTTGGTCATCGTGCATCTCAAGAGGATCACGGGGGAAAGATTCCCAGAAAGCATCGCAATTTGGACGGTCTCTAAATAAACCCAGATTTTTTTCTGAGATACAATAAAAAAATGTGTCAAGACTTATTAACTGTGTTTGTATTTTTATTACTTTGTATTTTTGCTCCCAAATCATTACACATATTTATGAGATCATTATTTTTAATTAGTTTTTTTAATATAATTTTCATATATACAATATATATATATATATACCTAGCTGATCTAATCCATGTAGCTGATCTAATCCATGATAGCTTACATACCAGGTGCATATAGGTAAGGCTTAATGTAGAATCCCAATCATAAGCCCACCTAAAACCACATAATTGCATGACACATTGAACCAGGGTGGCACCGACTGGAAGCCATCCAGCCTGCAACCTTCGATGTGGGGACCTGCTGATCCAACGTTGGTCTTCAACCTTCATCCAAGGCCCGCCTCCTCTGCTTCAATCGAGGGATCCCCTCTACATGCTGATTAAATTCCATTCTTGCTGATGAAATCAATAACCCCATCGTTGTGGATTTACCGTTGTGGATTATAAGACTTTGTTTTCCAAGGGATCACAGACTCAGTTCTCCATGGGTTAACAGACTATGTTTTCCAAAGGATTAAAAGCTTGCCGCAATGGGATTACCTACGAACAGTATGGAATTTCCAAAAACATTATGGGAGTATAATTTTGAACTTTTTGATTTTTTTTTTCCACTTGCTGGATTACATAGAGGTCAGAGACATTCGGTGGTATCCTTTCGTGTTGGAACTCATCTCCAAGGACAGGCGATGACTTCCAAAAAGGGGGACTGTAGTGATATAGGCCTCTGTCTTGACCTTCAAGTACACCTCTCTGCATCTCTTTGGAACTCTCAGTGTTACACCTTCTTGAAGCCTTCAAGGAGACGAGTAAACACTATTTTGGTTAACAATTATTATGAATTAATGGACACTAATTAATCAGATTGAACTTTCTCTTTAATGTGTGTTAATTCAGAATTGATCTACAGTATATTTTTGTCATTTTTAATGATGATCTGTTACTTGCATGACTGTGACCTTCTGCTGGTTTTATTTCTGCAAAAGCAAGCAGGCTCTGATTCTAAGACACAGTTCAGGGTAAACTGTTAGCTGTTCAGCTTCCTTCTATGTTTTGTCTGTGAAAGTTAGACATAACATTAGCTGTGCTCACAGGCAGGCCATCTGGCCGATTTATGTAAACAGTTTTCCTGGTGTCCGTCAAGAGTCTTTCTGCCTATGGAATTAAACTTCCATCTTTTATTTTGTTAGTTCAGCCAGTAGTCATTTAGGGGGTGGGTCAGACCCCACCTCCCCTATAAATGGGCACTTCCTGCATTTGCCTTTAGTTTTTTGGAGGAGAACGAACTGACAACTTGCTTCTCCCCTGGAAAGCTGGAGACGGCCCGGTCATGTGTCAACGACCCACGTCTCAGCTGGAATCATAGTAAAGCCTTACTTTGATCCATTCACTCCTTTCTGGAAGAATTTGTTTTCTGAAGTTTTACTTTGAAAGTTCAACCAGTGCGATTGGGGCCTGTTCCTGCCGGTGAAAGCGTGCTCCCGCTCGTCTGACCCAGTCATACACGCACGAAGTCATCTGGACGTTCACTGGACAACACAGTCCGTTAGTGTCCACAAACTTCTCAGTCCTCACCTCGCAAGACGTCTCGTCACCAGGTAAAGAGGCGTTGTTTGTATGCTGCACGTGTCGGAAGTACAGCTAAGATCCGTATGGGAAAGCTGCCACCCTGGTTGTTTTCAAAATAATTAACTTTAGCTTAACTTAGCTTCCAGTACTCCTTCCTCCTATTTCTTATTTTTCATAAGCATTTAATCTGTCAAGTAATGTGCCAACAGTTAAGTTTAAACTGTCTGTTTGTTTTAATTTGAATTCTTGTCAACGTAGTTATTAAATCAGAGCTAATATCGATACAAATGTTTAATGTAATTTTTGTGATAGTTTCAATAAAAGGTCTATTTTTCTGGTAGACCAACATAAGTTGAGCCTCTTGTGAAATTACATTCTTGTCTAATCACAGTAAAAACAATTTAGTATCGGAAAAAGGAAGAACTCGCACTTTGGTGGCAGTTTGTGCAAGATTAAAGTCTGCTAAACTGCGCATCTACAATAATGGTGGCTCAGTAAGTGTTTAAATACCTTACCAAGCGCATTATTTCTTACATATATATAAATATATATATAAATATATACATTATATAAATATTTATATATTATATATTATATTATATATATATTATATATATATATATATATATATATATATATATATATATATATATATATATATATACAGGTAGTCCCCGATTTACGAGCGCTCTGATCTGCGAGGTTCCAGACTTACGAGCTGCACATTTTTGGAAAAAACGAAAAAAATACTGAGTTTTCATGTGTTTTTTCACTTCAGTTAGCAAGTTAAGCATATAAACACACGTTTCCGATCATTTTTATGCACTCAAAAGTAGTTTTTAGATGAAAATAGAGTGTTTTTAGGTGCGCTAGCGAAAACCGTTCCAATTTACGAGCGGATTTCCGGATTTACGAGCGAAATGGCGGCCGTTCCAAATTACGAGATTTCCGGTTTACGAGCGCCTCGTTGTAACGGATCTCGCTCGTAAATCGGGGACTACCTGTATTAGGGGTGTAACGGTACGCTAAAATCACATTTCGGTTCGGTTCAACTACAAGGAGGGCTCGGTTCGGTTTATTTTCGGTTTATTTTTGGTACAAAAAAAAGGACAAAATAAAGACTTACAAAATGTTTATTTTGAAAATATGCCAAAAATACGTTTGTACTGTACAGTATTGTAGTAATAAATAAAAGTGACCCATTTGGATGATATTTTAAATAAACAGCACTCTACAATAAAACTATTTTAACAATAATAAAAATCTTAATAAATACAATAACAGTCAGAACAATAAGCAGCAACAGACTGTTTACAATCTAACTAATCAAGTTTTTGTCCAGTAGCATCAGTGTGGCTGTATTTGTCCTCATTACTGTACTCACAACCTCTTCTTGGTGGGACAGGTCATGGAACAGTTCAGAGTTCAGTTCAGTCATCACACACTTCTTAGCTGCAGGTGATCTCTGGTGGATGTCTGTCCCAGACTGGAAATAAAACACAATTAAAAAAAAAAGTTAATAAGATTATGATTTTGAATAAAAAAGATTATTTAGATAATTTTGATTTGATGTTTATTCATTCATTTTAAAAGAACAATACAAAACAGTTTCATCAGATACAAGAATACAAGTAGGATAAAATGAAAGGAGCAGAAAGAAGATGAAATCTTATTATATCTGCCCCTTATTTCACAGTTTGTTCAAACAATGATAACCTTCAAACTACATCACAAAATGAATAACTCTACTTAATTTTTCTAACTGTAATACACAAACTACATCACAAAATGAATAACTCTACTTAATTTTTCTAACTGTAATACACAAACTACATCACAAAATGAATAACTACTTAATTTTTCTAACTGTAATACACAAACACACTAAGCTACATCATATATAGTTTTTGAGCAAGTCCTTTTTGACCTTTTTCTTAAATGTATACATTGATTTTGCATTTTTAACATCACTCTCCAGAACATTCCACAGATAATATAATAAAAGAACAATACCTCTTCTTGAACGGTTGAATCTCTCACTCATCATTAGGGCAGGGCTTTGCTCCAGGTCTTATCAGTTTTAGTTTTTTCATAAAGTTCTGCACTTTTTGAGTGATGGGTGTTCGTAGCGAGGATCAATAACTTTAAAGCCTGCGCATAATAACAACATTCAGACAGAGATTCAGATATTTAAAAACTCACAGTTTGTGTTATTGCTCTGGACTGATATGATTTACCTGATAAAAGTAGTTTAAATGCAGCTGTTGTTGTTAGCGCTGTTGCAAGCTGCTCGTTCACATTCCGATGACGTAGTTTCAAGCGCGTTCACGTGAGACGTGCTGTCTGCTGCAGAGCCAGTCTCTTCATGAAACAACAGTCCACACACACAGCTTTGAATGTGCGCGCCGCTCGTCTTTTAACAAGAAACGTTCCCCAAACAGGAGACCGCAGTGAGAAGCTAACGGCTAAAGGCTGAGCGAGCTGCGCGTGCTTCGTGATAATAGCTCCATGCTGAAACGCGCCCAGGAAATTTTGTTCTGCGGCGCATATATTAAAGTCAAAGTCAACTTTATTGTCAGAACTGCAATATGTACAGGACATACACAGGACCGAAATTGCGTTTCTCTCAGTCCCTCGGTGCAACAGTAACCTTCTAAACACTAAACACTAAACCATTTAATAAACATAAGCATAAAATAGTAAAAGTGTAACACTGTCCTGAGTTTTTGCATAGCAGTATAAAAGTATGAAAGTATAAATGATGATTAATGATTAAATGATTAACTTAAAAGCAAGTAAATAAAAACAAAATGCAATGATTTGCACATCTCAGAAACATATTTTTATTCACAATCAAACATAACAAAAAGGTCAAATATTTAAACTAAGAAACTGGACCTTTATTTGGGTCTGTGAGGAATAAGGTCATTTTGGCAGCATCCCAAAGACCATTACTATTATTTCACAACCCCAGTTCTAAAAACATTGGGTTGTAAAATAATGGTAATGTTTAAATCATGAAAAATACATTTTGTTTGTGTCCAACTGTCAGCATGTTAATCCAAACCTAAACTGAGCAGATCCCTCTTTTAAAACCAGCACTACGAACACGTGGGTCAACGACGCACCACTACTTTAACAGTACGTCCTCAGGCAAACACCTTTTTGGCATTTAGAGTTCCTGTCAGGTTTTACAAATGAGTTGCAGTGATAAATGTGCACTGAAATACATAAAGTCAAAGAGTTTTCTATGTTTTTTTTTTCTTTTATCTGAGGTAAACTTTTGAAAGAGCTGGTTTAAGGGAGGAATACCGTAGGAATAACATTCTTGGATGCTTTATTCTCATGAACTCAAAGCCAAGAACTTAAATAAATGAACTAAAAAGGAACTGAGAGGAGTTTGGCAAGTTACCTAAAATCTAGAGTTACTGTATCTATCTTCTGAGAAAAGTTGTTGATGGAAGAAAGTGGGAAAGCTCACGAGTAAATTTTTCTTTCAAGCATTGAACGTTGATAAATCTACGTTAAATTTGGACTTCCCTTCTGAACACGATGTTGTTGACTGGCAGTTTATTAACTTGCATTAGTCTTGTGAGTAAACCAGCAGCACGTTTTCATCCTTCAGTGGCAGGGTGTTCTCTGAAGTGATGATTTATTGGATGGATACTAATAGTTTTCACATGAGTCAGATATTGCACAAGAAAGAACAATGGCTGCACTGTGCAGTCCACAGAATGAACCCTCCAAGTAATAAGGTCCAATCTGCTTCATTCACACCATTATAAGTCAATAAGAGGGCAATCATCATCAGAATAAATTAATTTATAAAAATCACCCCACCGTAACCATTCTAATTTCTGTTTTAAGAAGTTACGACTTTTTTTGGTCAAAGTAGAACAAGTGAAAAATGCTGAATAAAAAATTATTTTATTACTGCATCCTATAAGTGAAAAGAATCAGTAAAGTGCTAACCCTAACACTAAAATACTCACAAAAACAACTTTTATACATTGATAAATCTAATTGCCATTGCTGCTTTGGACAGCTTCAGCCTTTAGGCAAAGAGGAACTCCTGGTTCTGTTCAAGATATTTTGCACTGAGCTGTTTAAAGGAACAGAAAACAGTTTGATTGGACTGAGTAATGATTTACTTTAACAGCTTGTCTTACTGAGTTCTCTGTTTCTTTTGTTTAATATTTTCTGGATGACAGTGCACTGATTTCTCCAACTTCTTGGCTCAATCTCATTTCACGCCTCAGGGGCTGACTTACAAGTGGAGAAGAAAACTCACAACTGAAGATAAAATAGTCAAAAGTGCCACCTTGTTAGTTATAATGAGCCAAGAGTCCAAATCTAGAGATAAAAGGTGACAAAAAATGTGAGTGGTTCCAAGTTTCTCTGGTGTTTTTGTCTTTGCCTCAGAGTGAGTAACAAAGTTTTCGGTTAAATTTTAGTCAGAAACTTGTTTTGTACTGATAAGTTTGATTGTTACGCTCAGTTGCAATTAGAGGTGGGATAAATGGCTCTTTGAAGGGAAGAGATATTGGCAATCCATTTACAGTAGTCCCTCCCTGAAACCCTGCGATAAGTGAAAAACCATGAAGTAGGGATTACAAGTAGTAAGTAGTGGTTTATTTTATATACCCCATCCCACACTCTTGCAATATTCTAAACGTTTCTAAACTCTAAACGCTCTAAAAGAGCACGTCATGATTTCAGCTTCCTGCCTCTGCTGCTCTTTGCCACCTGCAAGTGCTCTCGGCCACGCCCGCTTCTCCGTTCTGAACGAGATCAGCTGATCAGCTGCAGGAGGAAGCTTATCCTGCAGTGTGGGCTGCACAAAGGTGCAGCAGGTTCTCATTTAGGCATGCCCGAGATTATGAAATCTCTGAATGTGTTCTGTTAAGCCAGTGACAAGCTCGGGATGTTTTTATTAAAGCTGGGGTATTCTAAGAACGGTGGCTAACTGAGCTCTCAAGTTGGATGTTTTGAGGAAACTTGTCCTCTGTCTCCTCACAGTCTGTTTGGAGGACTGCTTCCTGCTTTAACCGATAACTAAGCAGGACAGTGTAAATACTGGGAAGAGGACCAGCAGGGGCAGTTTAATACTGTAACGAGGATCTAATAAAACCGTTGTTGCTATTTTCGACTGTGGCTGGCTTCTTGAAGATATAGACCCAAGTTTGAGGACTTTATTTAAATAGGATTATACAAGTATGACAACTTCATATCCAAACTGGAGTGGAGGACAAACTGTGTCACACATTAAATGCCTCACATGATGGGAATAAGCAATACTTAGTCATGCTAAAATGATTGTGGCTTGGCTTAGTGATAGCTCAACAATCTCAAATGTGAAATTTTAAACTAACTTTTGCACAAAAAATTATTTTCCCAAGACTCCAATTTTGATATTAAAGGTGCTATGTGTAACTTTCTGTAGAGCGCAGCACTTAATATTTTCAAGAGGCAAAGCATTCTGATCCCTCCCCCTCGGAGCC
This sequence comes from Garcialebias charrua, assembly GCA_038048925.1. NCBI lineage: Eukaryota > Metazoa > Chordata > Actinopteri > Cyprinodontiformes > Rivulidae > Garcialebias > Garcialebias charrua. Next base: position 34,476 of record JBBPBX010014968.1, read on the forward strand.
ATATATGGCTCTGCTCCCCCTTGTTCTGCTGAAATTCAAATTCAAGCTCTGTTTTTATTGGCTGATTCAAATTCAAGCTCTGTTTTTATTGGCTGGTTACAAACTCTGTTTTTATTGGCTGGTTAACGGCGGGTCACTCTGTGTTTTTAGTGTTTTTATAAATGCTGATAGAGAAGCAAGGGGACTATAGTTTTTTTCAGAGATTACTTTGTCTAACATCAGTCTGTCAGTAGATAGTGACAGAGTGAAGAAATATGTTAAAAATATATTGTTAGAAAAGTTACAGACTGCACTACAAAGTTACATAGTGCAGCTTTAAAGTATTGTTTTTTTTTGTTATTTTGATATTAGAGGTAAAAATATCAATTCTTAGACTAATTTGACAATCTAGTTAGATGCCCAAATGTCTCATAACTGACTAAAATTGTATAAGAGCTGTTGGAAGATAATACTGTGGTGAAATAGTTCTTTTTTTTTTATTGCACAACTAAAACAGTGATTTTTTTTTTTTTTCTGTCACTGGATCTATAAAATGTGTTCCTTTTTCATTTTTCAAGTTGTTTAGCCATTCAATGACGTATTTCAGACATATTTATCTTTTAGTCAAAGCTTCTCGCTGGTTCTTTCTGTGGTAATCAAAAATAACTTTTCAGTTTGCTCCAAGTATAGAGGTGGTGATAAAGTTCTCTGATTTTTATTTATTAATTAAATTTATTCATTTTAAAATACAACAAAAAACAACCACAAATGTGACTATACAATATTAAGATATAAAATGAAGGGTAGCAGAATGAAGAGAAAATCTTATTAAATCTGCCCCCTTGATTTTATTTGTAAAGGCTTTTACGAGCTTACAGTGGCCATCAAATTCTATTGGCGAATTTAAAAACAACATTACTTTTCACCTCCCATCCCCATCGGTTTTCTGTTTACTTCATTGTTGTAACATTTGGAGCCGTCTGGTGATCAAGATGAGTATATTAATTTGACTCTCGTTGGTTAGTTTAGGACTGGCACAAACAAGCCTGTAGCTTGAAATAATTGTTTGGTGTGAAAGCCTACAAAATGACTGACGTTTACACAATTATTCAGTCATTAATGGCTTTTTTTAATTTTTATGCTACATTAAAAACGAGGAACTTACCAAAACCAAAAGTACAGTACTTTTTTCCCTATTTTTTTTATTTTTTTGCAAAAAAAAAACAACTTGAATGTTATTTTGATGAACAATTATACAATTTGGCGATATGAATCTTTGACTTATCTAAACCATTAGTGGCTTCCTTTAGATCATAAATATGTTTGTTCTTCTACAATAGAACCATATGTGGTAATTAAACACAAAGTTATTTTACTTGTTGCTGCAAATGACAGATAAAAAAATGAACAGTGTGCAATTTCAGACCCGTGTAATTAAATTGATCTTATCTGCCATAAACTCTTCTTTGCTGTTGCATGACTGTAATGAAGCTAATATTTGCTCCAGCCTTAACGTAGCAAAAATGAGACAGTGCCACTTTAAGTCTATTGAATATTTAGAATATTGTGCTCAGAAATGGCTTCATCAAAATTAATTTTTTTTGTTCAATATCATTCGTTTACCGGACAAACAGCCCCAAATTACTCAAAACATGTTTACTTAAAGCTAACACAGAAGCAAGAATTAAACTTGAGAAGGAGCTCACTAATAATTACAGTGTATATTATTTTTGGCAGATTGCAGCAATTAGTATAAGCTCCAGTAACTGGAAATATTTCATGTTGGAATTACAAAATTTAAAAAAATTCCAGTTAAACCAGATCTGACGGAACCACTGAGCAATTCAAAGTCATAGCTCTCAGATTTATAAAGCCACCACTTCAAAATCTAAAATGTCCTATTTTAAAACGTGTTTTGAACTGTTCTGCTTTACCTTACAGCTTTGAATGGAAACAATGGTGGGAATATTGATAATTAAGCAACAAATAACCCAAATGTGAAAACATTTGGTAATAATTGTCCAGTCCATTTAGTTGAAAACCTTCTTAAGCCTTCAGGTATTTTCATTTGTCCATATTCAAGATCGAGAGGCATTTCATTTGTGTTTGTTAGAATCTGAATGTTGAAGCGCCTCTTTGCATGTAACATCAACATGTGATGCAGAGAAAAGTTTCCAGTCCATTATTACATTCCCTTTAAATCAATGAGGAGAAATTTAACTGGTTTTCTTGGCTTTTCAAATCCCACACTGTCCTACCGCATACCACACTGGTACTTATTGCATAACTAAAATTCAATGCCTCAAAACAGTTTAAGAAATATTTCCACTTATTTTTATACTGATAGGAAAAGGGAAAAGAGCAACTTTTTTTTTACGTTCACCTACACACATACTCACACGGGTCTTTGTTCCTGTGACCTTTGTCGTCTTTTCTTAGCGCTTTATTTCGAAGTTTCCTTCCCGTCAGGTTTTCCTTTCCCATGAGAGCATATCCTTTCCAGCAGCAGCACAACAATGTCCTGCATGATTACAGCTCTCCCAGATCTGAGACCAGTGGAGCCAATGGGCTGCTAGGCACATGCTAAAGCCATCAGCTAGTGGATGTTGGTGGTTAGCCACACAGACATCACAGAGTAGCCATCTCACTTTAATGAAACTGCAGGATCAGGGTACTATATCAGCTTTCTGCATGTATGATTTTATGCCTCGGTCTAGAAATTAGAAATGAATGTGTTTTGTTATCCAACTGGCCTTTCTATAGAGTGAAAGTGTCTCTGATGACTTGTTTGCATATTAAAATATCAGTTTTTTATCTCTTTGAAAATCAGCCCAATCTCCTCAGCATCTGTTCACTTTAAAGGATTCCACTTTTGCAAAGTTTTTTTTTTATTAGACACATCTCATTTGGCTTCTCAAAGCTCAGCTCAGTCTGTTGGAGTACCCTCCCTGCCTGAAAATGACTTAATTACACTCAATTAATCTGAATTGACTATATCTATTATGCATGAATTATTTGATATTGCTTAATCTCCCTTTATGGTCTACTGGTGATTGTGATTTAGAGGAGAAGTTATAGCTCTATGCAAGTACAGAAGTCATTATTTATTAATCTTACCATTCTTTTTTATAATCAACTAAGCAAACGGGGATTGTTTTTTTTAACAAATGTGAATTTGAGTTTGCAGTTTCAGTTCTTTGCCACTTGGGTCTTGTACAATGATCTTGCAGTGTTCCAAAACTGTTTTGCACTTTAAAAAATACTTTAATAGAACAAAAGAAGTATACATTTTACTGATGGAAAGTTCTAGTTTTAGAAAGTATAAATTTTATATGAAAAGAAGAAGTTAAATCTGTTCAAACAAACCATAAATGGCTTCAGTTCCTATACAGTAGTCCCTCGTTTATTGCGGGGGTTACGTTTCGGACCCTCCTGCAACATATAAGGTGTTAGAAACACTTCCCACACTCTTGCAATGTTTTAAACTCTTAAACGTATGTAATTTTAACAACATTATTTAGCTACTGCAAAATTTTATTTGGGAACTCACCAGCCTTGATCCAGTTCTGGTCAAGTTTTGATTGGCTCTCTGAGTCTGCAGCCATTGAGCACCAGAGGCTTTTGGAGAGAGCTGGACCTTCAGAGAGCCAGCACAAAACCACACAATGGCCCTCATGCTTGAACCGTTCGTACGCACAGATTTGTTCTTAAACTGTGCGTACGAATGATTTAGGATCATTTGTGGCATCCAACAATGTTTTCGTATCCTAAGATTTTTTCAGATACGAACAAAATTTACGTGTGGTCCAGACCTGTCGTATATTTTAGGAGCAGTCGGTCTGCTGTCATCCAGACGGATTTTCTTCACTAATAACTCATATTTCGTTATTTAGAAAATATTCTGAGTTTAAAACAAATTAAATGCAACGACACAAATTGGTTAAATTAAAATAAAGCGGCTTCAACCCCCCCCCCCGTGCCCCACGCCGACCACCGTGCGCCCCCCGCGCGTGGGCAGCCCCCCCCCCCCCGTGCCCCGGGGATGGTCCGTGCGCGCCGCACGAGTGGGTCCTCGGCTTTATCACAGCTTGAACACGCATGCTGTTGGCACGCGTCTTGCGCAAGGTGCGCATGGCATTTAATTTTCCATCCATCTCGGTAGCGCAGACTTTCTTGACCACCTCCTGTCTAGCGTGCTGCGGCGAGAGGTTTTCTTGAAGCCATTTTCAGATCAAACCATTTATTCTTGATTTCTGATACTGTACGACCCACGGGAGACACAACATGCACTAATATTAATATGAAGAACTGTAGTTCCGAGACATTTTAAAATGCTTTTGTTCAAAAACACATCCGACACTTGCGGGGGGGGGGCGGTAGCGGTGCGCCACAGCGCGACCTTCAATCTCCGAACGCGTGAAGTTCTTCTTTTTACTTCTCGATTTTGAATGAATGGACACTTCCTGCTGTCAAAAGGCAGGAAACGTGGCCTTATATGGTGTTTTGAGGGGTGGGAATTATGTAAATGACCTCTCCGCGAGCACGCGCAGGTTGATAGAACAGGTGGGATTCATTAAATTTACGCAGCTCGTTTACACACTTCTCATGAGGATAGAAGGGTTTGTTGAATCTGACGTGGCATGTTCGTACGAACGCTTCGTACGAACAAAAGTAGGAGAAATTTAGGATAAAAATACGAACATTTTCATGAATGAGGCTCAATGTTGTTAAATTGTCTTACTCCATTGGCAGATATACTTTCACTTAATAGACCTTTTACCAGTTGACGTCATCACCCAAAGCTTGCCTGAAACGAGCGTTCTGATTGGACGGCAAAAAGTCGCGCCAAACCGGATCTCGGGGGTTAGTAGGAAGGAGCCGGGTAGCTTTAATGATGGCGAGTAGTAATTTAGAAGCTTGGTTTCTTAAAATAGTGGACAACAACTGGTCAAAATGCCTGTACATCGTGCCGCGGATCCGAGAGGAGGTGATAGTGAGGCAGCTGTCGCGTGGGGCCATGTAGCCACAAACATGACGTTTGAGTCAGTCACACCATGTTTTAAATTTCTCACACTAATACTTCTGATATTTAGACTGGTTTGGTTATTGTAACTGGTTTAACATCTTCTGTTAGCTGCTATAAATAGCACCTTGTCTTCATAAGAGCTGTCATTTTACTGTACAGTATGTAAACAAAAACATGACGTTTGAGTCATTCAATATTCGTCACTATTTGTTTTTTTTTATTACAGTTAACTATGTCTTATAAACAACATTAGACAATTGGTGATGTTGTAATGTGAAAAATAATAACTATCCCAAGCGATACATTTATTAGCTTTCCTGGGAAAATTGATTTATGTTTGATAACGTATTTACTATTACACTTTTGACACTGTTCATACAGCTGACACTGTATGAGACGTAATGTGTGTGAAAATTTTAAATGTATTACCAAAAAGATATTTTGCATGTGAATTCCCTGACACATAATATGGTTGTATATTGTGTTTGTGATTATATTTGCAGGCAAGGAGGTGGCTGCAACCATGTTGCTGCATTGCTTTTTGAGTTGGAGAAACACCAAAGTAGTGGGGTGTTGGAAATACATTCTAAACCAACTTGTACTCAGTTACCTTGTGCCTGGAAGGGACCAGCCCAGAAACGACATGCACCTGCTACTTGGGATGAGTTGCAAGTTTTAAAGTGAGTGTAATCATTGTTCCTGAACAAAATTCATATTAAGCTAATAACACAAATACCCAGAAAGGTGACTTTAGGTGTCCAACTTCACCAACAACTGGAATAACAAAATATCACTTATTATGTCTTATTCCAGTCCAAAAAAACTATTCCACATTATCCAATTGTAGTTTATTCAATTGTGTTAATTGTTGTTAATTGTTTTCTAGTGGCACTAGATAAAAAAATAAAAGCACTAAGAAATAAATTCAACCACATAGTTACGGTTTTAAAAGCTTTCTACAATTCTAAGATCTGGAATAGTTTTTGGACATTTAACAAAAACACTTCAACAAACAGATTTGCTATTATGTGTTTGATATCAACCCTTCATCTTTTTGTCCTTTAAGGCATGACATCCGAGTCGAGAAGTTTTCCAGGAGAACGCTGAACAGCTTGAATTTTGACCCACGACATCCTGATGACCGGAATCAGCCCATGACTGCTGGTCTTCACAAGGACTTGTTGAGCGTGGAGCCATTGTTGCCCTTTTGCAGGTTGTAGTAGTAAACTTTAAAAACCACTAACGCTTATCTGCATGTTCTTTAATTCATTTATTTTGTCTAGTTCAGGAGTCGGCAACCTGCGGCTCTATAGCTTTAACTTTAGCTCTCTTCAACTTTTTCCTTTACAGTATTTCTATTCTTAATTCTTATTTTCAACCATAGTGAAATACATAGGTCTGTATAGTTTCTATTTTTTTATAATTTCGTTAAAAAATTCCCCCACCTCTTTACAATAATCTGATTTTTTTTTCATTTGTCTGAAATTGTATGCATATGAATAAAAATTAAAATCCATTACATATTTTTAGCTTTAAAATGTCACCACCTACTGGCAACAAAATTCTCCTCAAAAAAAGTTAAAGTGACCCATGGGCCACCAGCTGGTAACAGCTGTAGCAGGTTGTTGCGGCTCTGGACACATTGAATTGAGTGCATGAAGGTTTAAAAATGGCTCTTTTGATCAGAAACACTGCAGACCCCTGGTCTAGATTTTCAAGCTTCATGTTTATTTCTTTTCAGGTACGCTGTTCCCCTGGCGGCAGTTCCGGACCCTCCAGCAGCAGAAGAGTTAGGTGAAGATCTCGGCCCATTTCCGGTCTCCATCTTCACCATCAGAGAGGCCTGTCAGAAGTACAAAGCATCTTTAAACGTCTCACAAGAACAATCTGATTCAATTGAGGCAGAAACACGCAAACAGTCGTCCTGTGATTTATGGTTCAAACACAGAAAATTTCGTTTGACTTCATCAGTTATGCACAGAGTTTTTGTCATGCGGCCATCTACAAACCCAAAAAAAATTCTGGCACAAAAGCTGTACTGCTCTGAAAGACTGCAAACAAAAGAAATGAAGCTTGGGATTGAGCGAGAAGAAGCAGCGGCACAAAGGTACAAGTTGAGTAGAGATCTTAAGGAGAATGAAGACATTACCTTGCTCCGTTCCGGCTTGCGTGTCTCCACTAAGCATGGATTCCTGGCAGCCTCCACTGACCGGCTGGCCATCGACAGGTCTGGCACAGTCCGTCTGTTGGAAATAAAAAATCCAGCAAACTGTTGGGATGCTACAAACATGGATGACATATGCAAAAAACAGTCATGTCTGCAGATTGACACAAATACCTCAAGCATCACACTGAATAGAAAACATGCTTACTACACTCAGGTTCAATCCCAGTTGTACTGTTACGAATTACCAGAGTGTGATTTTGTGTTGTGCACAAAATCATTCCTGCATGTAGAAACAGTGAAGGCAGACTTTTCTTTCATGCAGAAGCTGCTACACAAAGCAGAAGGTTTTTTTGATAACATCTTTCTGCCAGAAACTGTGTTCCCTAGAGTGAAACACAACCTGGATCCAATTGATATAAGAACATGTTGAAGTGGGGTTTTTTTTTTGGTGATTTGTAGCAATGGCAGTTTCTGGTGCTATTTTTGTGCTAGGTGAATATTTATAATGATTTTTGCTTTTTTTAAATTTTTTAATTTTTTTTACAGCGTTCCAAAAAATGTTGCAGTTCTGCGCTTGTAGCACAATGTTATGCTTGTGGTTTCATGAAATGTTGGTGGGTAGTGTATTTGTGTCGTTTCTGGGGAGAAAAGTTATGCTGCTGTGTTTGCACAATGTCAACGTTCTAACTACATTGGATGTTCTAGTATTTTGATTTTTCCTGAAAAGGATTAAATTCAGCAGAAGTTTACACATTTTCAGGATGTTTGTTACATAGTATTTGACGCTGTTTTTTCATAATGTGAAGATGCAACAAAAACATTTCTCATTATCCTACAACTCAATGTTTCTGGAGAAATTGTGAAGTCCCCCGTGATGTTTTTGCACAATGGTACTTTAATATGATGTTTACAGCTACTGATTAAAGACAGCTGAAGATTGTACGTTACACCGATGTTTCGAACATATTTATTTTGTAATAAAAGAAACTGTGCCTTTCTGAAATGGCTGCATTTATATGTGAAGTATACCCAACAAACTTTGAACACTTTCTGTGTTTTGCATCGAAAAAAAGTTAATGTCCAAAACTCGTAATTAAAAGAGGAAAACCGTTACCTTGCAGATGGGTGCTTGAAACAGAGTCAAGTAAGCACAGGTGTGTACGATGTCCTCCAGAATAGGGTGCAGTGTTAGTGGCATGGTCCCATCCAGAAGATGGAAAGATTTTATCCGGCCAATCAGTCGCTCAACATGAATGCGCACTTCAGCGATTTGTCTGGTCTGCTCCACCTGTAAAATAGATGAAGAACAGTTTCTGGCAGATTAGAACACAAATATGAAGAGCTCAAAACGCAATATTCTTTATTAGTTATGTTAAAGGTTCAGTATGTAGTTTCTGGAACACGCTGGAACTTATGAAATTTTTGGACAGAGACACGTTTCTGATCCCTCCCCCTCAGAGCCATATATGGCTCTGTTACCCTTGCTCTGTTGAAATTCAAATTCAAGCTCTGTTTTTATTGCCTGGTTAACGGCGTGTCATAACTGACTGCCTTAAGTCTTGCATCCCGTTCTTCCAGCTGCTTCCTCAATGTTGACAACTCGCTGTCTTGGCTCTTGAGCTGTTGCGTCAGTTGGTCAGTGTGGAGGTAGGCTGCGCCCAGTTTGCTTTTCTGCTCCATCAATTCCTTCCTTAGTCTCTGCAACTCGGAAGAAGCATCATCTTCCATACTGGGTTCCTCCGCCGTCCCAACAGTCTCGGCTGGACAAACATCAGAAGGTGTGCTGTATGTGTGATCAGTCAGTTGGTGGCCAGTTGTAGCTGTAAAACAAATAAAGTATTAATTCATATTTCACAATAAACAAAACAGTCTTATGTATACCAGAAAGTTCATTCTCAATAGATACAGTCTTATGTATAGTTAAACTGTATGCTTATACACACAGAGCAACAAATGGTTAACTTCACTGTCACACACACAAACACACACATACACACCCGTCTGGTGCATGTGTGTGCATTACTTTTGACCCATAACATCCAAAGGACAGACTGAGGAAGTCTTTCGGACGAAAGACGAAACGTTTCTACAGTTGTTGTTGTTTTGCTTTGTTTTGTTTTTTGAATGTCCAGAGGACCAGACTTAGCTTTTTTGGATCGAAAGGACAATGTAGTTCAAAAATGAAATGTAGAGTAATAGAAAGATACAGGGTTTTCATTAAAAAATAGTGTCAACTGCAACTTTATTTCAGATGAATTATGATGAAAAGCCTCTATGCAATGTATCATTTGCATTAACTCATAATTTAAACCAAACACATTATTTAGAGCACTTAATTTTTCAATAGCAACCTCAATTTGAGCATATATGCCATATTTTCTGAATTTCCTGTAAGCTAGTGATGTGTATATTCCTTTTTCAACTGAAAGATATCATTACACCATTAATACTTAACATACAGTATTTTTTTAATCTACATTGATTGGATTTGATCCATTTTAAGGATTTTTCCCAATTAATTTGATCTGATTTCACTCTATATGTTTGATGACAGGATCATTGCTCCTTTTTTTATGTGACAGCATGTCATGTCACAGATGCTCTCAGCAAAACTCTGCAAATAACTTACAGATAGGGTACAGAGAAATGGCCGAAATGTTTTAAAAGATACAGTGCTGTCAGACCTCTATTAATGTTTAATGTAATCCTCAACTAATAACGAATGTTAATAAAACATGTTTGTGTTGTGGAAACTACTATATTATTTCAACCCAGAAAGAGTTCAAATGATGACAGCTAACAGTGCAGTGGTCTGTTCATTTTTAGACAACTGTATGTTTGATGAAATTTTACTCACCTGTTATTTCTTCAGGGAGGTTGAAGGAAGACTCTCCTTGCATGTCGCAGGTTGAAACTTCAACACAGCTAGTGGACTGAGGAACAGCGAGGCCTAGTAGTTCTAGTTTTTCGGTATGAGTTGTAGAACTAGCTAGCTCATCAACTGTCCAGTAGCATGTTGTTTTGCTGCGGGAGGTTGTTCTCTGTTTTGTGGGTTTCCCATGTCCAAGATGTAAAGTTGGAACGTAATCCACGGAGTTTGGATCATTAATGGATATGCCAGATAAAAAATGGCGATTACACACTTTGCTGTTTTGAGTCGGTGTGAAGTCCTCCCGGCGAAGCGCGTGAAGCCACATCTTCCTTCTTTTAGTCGCTTTACTCGACTTTCCAAGAGGGACTTGGTAAAACGAACAAGTCTCACCTTTTTCTTTTTCTCGTTTACGTTGCCTCGAACAATTATAAACACAACAGAAGTCCTTTTTCCCCATCGCAAACGAAGGCAGTACAGTATTGATAACACCAGAGTAACTCCCCGCGCCGACCCCCGACTTCCGGTAAATTCTGGAAAAATACGAGTGCGCATGCGCGATGACGTCAACTGGTAAAAGGTCTATTGCAGACCTAAATAAATTAATTAGTGCTTTAGAAACAGCGGAACTAATTTTTGGATTAGCATTGCCCACCACTGACTAGATGGTGCCATCCTGACAGGTGACATGTGTGTGCACTCTAAAAATTACTCATCTACTGTTTGTGTAATAAAAACAAGCACTGTTTCATTCATACACAAAATTAAAAGTACCAAAGCACAATCTGCCCTGGCTCTTGACTCGAACACCATCTTTATGAAACACAGTTTGTTAGGTCAGACTATGAACCGCAGTAGGACGCACGGGTGCTGCCTGAAACGTTCAGACCTCGTGAAGTCCTCTGTTGGGCAGACCAGATTGCTCAGGAACACGGGAGAGGGGTCAAAGGCCTTCCCGCACACACACAAAATAAACTACAGATAAACATGCCTTCCAGGCTCGCGGCACATGCGCAGGCCTGGAGGGTGTGTCTGCCAAACGAATGGATCATGTCGACGGTACGTCACGGGCTCAGGCTGCAGTTCCTCAAAGGACCGTCCCCCTTCACGGGGGTGCTGCAGTCGAACATTAACCTAGCACGCGCACATGTGCTAAGGGAGGAAGTATCAACGATGCTACAGAAAGGACTAATAAGTGTTGTCCCGAAACACAAACTCTGCTCCGGTCACTACAGCAAGTACTTCCTGGTGCCCAAAAGAGATCAGTCCCTGAGGCCGATCCTCGATCTCAGGACGCTGAACAAGAGAATAAGAACGTTTAAATTCAAGATGCTCACACTGAGGCAGGTCCTCCAGTCTGTGAGACCAGGAGACTACGCATGTACACTGGATTTGAAGGACGCCTATTTCCACGTGGGCATTTGGAGGAGGCACAGAAAATACCTCCGCTTTGCATTCGAAGGAAAAGTATACGAATTTAAGGCTTTACCCTTCGGTTTAAAGACGGCTCCTCGTACATTTACAAAATGTCTGGACGTAGCGCTTGTCCCCCTCAGGAATCAAGGGATCAGAATTATGAATTACCTGGATGACCTCCTGATTCTGGCCGGAAGCAGAATGCAGGCTCATTCGCATTCCCAGAGGGTGATCTCTCACCTGGAGGCTCTTGGTTTTGTCGTAAACCTTCAGAAGTGCGACCTGACTCCATCACGGGTTACCGTATTTCTAGGAGTACAGGTCGACACCATCCGGTACAGAGCATGGCTCTTGGAGGAACGCATTTCCTCAATTCGCCACTGCCTGGCAAAGTTTAATCTGAATCAGCGGATCCCCCGGAAAACATGCATACGCCTTTTAGGCCTCTTGGCGGCGGCCATACCCTGTGTGCCACATGCATTGTTGAAAATGCGGGCCTTACAAATATGGCTAAACCAACAAACACAACCTGCCCCGTTTAGGCGAGCAGAAAAAGTTTGGATCAAATCAGAGTGCCTAAGGGCCTTAGAACCATGGAGAGACTTGTCCGTGTTCACGGAGGGAGTCCCCTTGAGACGGGTGTCATCCCGTGTGGTCGTCACATCAGATTCCTCAAAAACAGGATGGGGGACAGTCTGCAGAAACCAGAATGCCCAAGGCCTTTGGAAAGAGCAGGAAGTAAGATTGCACATCAACTTCCTAGAACTTTTGGCCGTGTTCCTGTCAATAAAATACTTTTTTGGCAAAGGTCTGATTGCAAGACAGCATGTCCTAGTAAAATCAGATAATAGAACCACGGTGTCCTTCATCAACAGGGAAGGAGGGACAAGATCCCAAGCTCTCCTCGGTCTGACACAAAGGTTGCTCACGTGGTATGCCCCGGGAATATTGTCGCTCAGGGCGACTCATATTCCGGGCGAGCTGAACTACAGAGCGGATACCCTCTCAAGAGGGTCTCTCTTGGAATCGGAATGGAGGCTGAGCCCACGGGTCGTGGATCAGGTCTGGTCACGATTCGGAAGAGCCTCTGTAGACCTGTTTCCGTGCAGGGCCAGCTCACAATGCAACCTCTATTTCTCTCTGAAAGAAACAGATGCATCGTTGGGAATGGATGCTTTGGCCTATGACTGGCCAACAGGGGTGCTGTATTATGCTTTTCCACCTGTCCCTCTGATCCAGGTGACGCTGGAGTGTGTACGCAAAGGGGCCCTCTCCCTGATTCTAATAGCCCCCAGGTGGCCACAGAAACCGTGGTTCCTGGAGTTAATCTCAATGCAGTCAGGGACACCATGGCAGCTGCCCTCTCACAAGGACCTGCTGACTCAGGCACATGGGCAGCTTTTTCACCCACGTCCGGAGTTGTGGCAGCTTTCAGCCTGGCCACTGAAGGGAACAGGCTAAAGGCCTAGGGCCTGGCTGCTCTTCCTTTATTAAAAAAGGGGGGAAATAACATCAGTGGGGGAAACCCTGTGCGTATGACTTTCCCCTGAGAGGTCAAAGATCACCCTGTGTACAAACTTGTTCTATACCCAAATGATGCTATCTGAAGTGTCAATGGCTTAATGATTTTTTTTGCCTCTTTGGCCTTTTCCTCCTCCTTCCCAGTTTGTCTGGGTGAAGTAGGAGATGGTGAACAATTGTATCAGTGGAGCACGCCTGTGCTGCCTCAGTATGAGGTTCCTCAATATGTCTGGTAGTAACATCAGGTTGATGTTTATGCATGTGACGCTCCTTTCCCGGCGGTGCCCTCTACATACGCTGTAGAGAGCGGCCGAGAGATGCATATTATATAAAGGCAGAAGTTATCACAAACATGCATTTTACTGAGCATTTCAATGGCGTGAATGAATTACGTTCCCATAGCAATAGTGTTGCACCAAGTGACTGACTGATAAGGGAACTGAAAGTTATGCACCATAACTCATGTTCCCTGAAGGAAGGGAACGAGGTGCAACACAGTTGGCCCTTTTCAATGCTGAAGCTCGGTGAAGTGCATTTGGAGACCGTTTGGATGACATCCGCATCTTAAGTACCCATAGGGCGGGGCCTCTGGGGTGACGCTGACAAGTACTCTTGGCTGCAGACTGTAGCACGGACCGGTGTCAGTCCCGGAAGTGGTTATTGCACTCCGGAAATGAAGGGGGCGCTAGTGGCGCTATTAAGGGGGCACTAGTGGCGCTATTAAAACACGCAACAACAACAAAATGAATGGAAATTAATATTTTAAAGGCACTAGTGGCGCTATTCTAAAAAAAAATATAAAAAAAAATAATGGAAGTTAATATTTTAAAGACAAATGTTTATGTTTATTAAATTTGTTCATTTTTTTACAAAAGAAACAATACAAGACAATCCCATAAATGATAATGTACAAAAAAAAAAAAGAAAGGTAGCAGAAAGAAGAATAAATCTTATTATATCTGCCCCTTTTTTCCAACAATCAGATTAAACAATAATAATCTTCAACCAACAGTACAAAATGACTAACTCTTTCTAATTTTCTAACTAATACAACACACATTACGCTATTTCATTTTTTTCTTTAATTTTTGTATTTATTGTATGTTTGTAACTGAACATGTTTCTGTATGTGGTTGCTTTATTAAAAAAACAACTATGTATTGATTCTGATTGTTAAAACATTAACAACCTCACCGTATATAAGGTTTGTAAAGAAAACTTGTATTGATTACCGGTCATTATTCAGAAAGTATATTAAAGATTGAATGTACACATATAAAATACTGAAAGTTATTAACTGTGCTTGCATTTCACATTTTTAAAACAAGGTTATTCAATTGTTAAACAATGCTGTTACAATATATGTACAACTACTTTTTAGATATATTAGAGCTACAATGTAACTTTGCCTGGAAACAACACCATTTCTACAAAAAACTAAAAAAATGTAAATCAAAACTACAACAAAAGGAACACTCAAAAATGTACATAATGTTTAAATAACACATTGTGAAAAACATGACTGAACAATTCAACAGGCTAATAATAATAATAATAATAATTAATTCAATTTATAAAGCACTTTTCATTACTGAAAATCTCAAAGTGCTAATGTACTTCAGCAGAACTGATTTAAAAAGACATGTCACCAAAAAAGAACAACAATGTGTGACAACTGAAATGTGTGAACGACAGTGTAAAAAAACTAATATTCTCCTTGCATTCAGTACTGATATTCAGGGCAGTGTCCAGGTATGCCATCAGAGTAGTAACGAGGGTACCGTATTTTCTGGTGTATAGGTCGCATCGGTGTATAGGTCGCACCATCCAATTATCACCAATAGATTGGAAAAATCCCTAGATAGGTCGCACCGGTGTATAGGTCGCACCTACGTTTAGCTCTGCTGGTACTCTCCTCGTCTTCCATTTCCGGTGAAGCCCACACACTCTATATATGCCGGTTGCAGGAAGAACACGTAACAACAGCAAAATAATAATTAACACTTTATATCTCTCAGCATCGTACCCTTTCCATCTGTACTGTCATGAAAATGCTGTGGAAACAAAACATTTTTTTTTTCTTGTTAAAAAAAATCATTCATGGTTTCAGTGTCAATTGCACATAAAGAAATACACATATAAATTTATAGTTATGTGTACATTTTAAAAATTAACCTCAACTTCAACCTGGAGAGACTCACAAAACGAGAGAGAGAGAATACAATTGAAATGTTTTATTGATTAAGGTTTCTTTGGCGCTCGGGCCCCGGCGGAGGGCATGCATGCCGGACTGCTGAGAGCTTGAATGTCCGGCATAGGGAGATAGATTATGGATATCTACCCCCCGGGACCCGAACCCGGTGGTGGAGAAGGGATCGCAGACGTCCAATCCATCCCACCGGTACGTGAAGGACGGCCAGCCAGCGGCCGACGGCTCCGGTCAACCCTGAGACGAACACCAGCGCAGAACCTCCATCCTGAGCAAGCACGAAGCGACAGTGGGAAGGAAAAACTCCCTCAAGAGGAAGAAACCTCCAGCAGAACCAGGCTCAGGACAAGCGGCCATCTGCCATGACCGGCTGGGTCGCAGGGAACAGGAAGCAGGAACGCACACAGCAGCAGGACCAAGACGAAGGCGAGCAGGACAACCCCAGGCGGTGGAGGCGGGACGAAGAACAGGGGAGAACCG
>JBBPBX010014969.1:10401-27305 GCA_038048925.1 Garcialebias charrua
TATATATAGTTGTATAGTTATATATATACAGTATATATTTATATAGTTATATATATGCTTATCTGAATATATATGTATTATTACAGTATCTGAATATGTATACATAATGTGTGTGTGAATAAATTGCATCTTTGGTTGTATCTTGTTAATGTCATTAAAGCATTATATTCCACCAAAATTATTTAAATATGCTAAACTATACGTTCCTATACATGCAGTTTTAATAGCTGTATGCCTAAAATTTAAATATGTGACAATAGGATTACTATTCAGCGTGTTATGATTGATTAAATGCGCTGATACTTTATTATGCCAGCCAAATATTAGCCTGGTTGATACCAGACCCATGTCCTTCACTTCGCTTTGGACTAGGGTCTGGCATCTCTGCCATAGACAACGATTTCTCCTGGAGATTTTTGAATGGACCAATCAGAGAACAGGAGGCAGAGTTTTGTTAGTTTAGCCTGACGAGGTCCAGGCTATCAGATAAATTGCTCAGAAACCACTCGGTGGATATTTTTTCTGCCACCAGTGTGTAATTATATGTCTTTAATTTACTGACTGTTGGCCTAGATGAAACATTTGAGATAAAATTCGATTTTTTATCATTTATTTTCGTAGCGCACCCGAGGCTGTTTGGAAAATATCAAACCGAAACTATTTAATATCCAGCAGATTTGACCATTTCGTGAATTGATTTAGGAACTGTTAAGCTCAGGAACACTTCTGATATAACGTCAGCTATGAACTATATTTTTTCTCAGCAGAGAAATAATAGTTTTTTACCTTGTTTTGATGAAAATTCGTTCGTGGCGGCAGCCATTTTGAATGACGACGTCAGTCGACATCGTTCAAAACTCCGCCTTCTGCTCTCTGATTGCTCAGGAACACTTCTGATATAACGTCAGCTATGAAATCTATTTTTTCTCAGCAGAGAAATAATAGTTTTTTACCTTGTTTTATTGAAAATTCCTTCGTGGCGGCAGCCATTTTGAATGACGACGTCAGTCGACGTCGTTCAAAACTCCGCCTTCTGTTCTCTGATTGGTCCGGTCAAAACCTACCGGAGACATCCTTGTGGATGGGAGAAATGCCAGACCCAGCAGTGAAGGGAAATGAGAATTGAGCGGAGCTGCGTAGGAATGGCGAGGGCCAGGCTAGCCAAATATATAAGGCTGAGTGGAGCGGTGGACGTCTTCAAGATGGCCGCCTGAAATCTCGTCGGCGAGAGCAGTCCATGGGGTATCTATGCTGCGTTCCAGTAACCTCGTATTGTGGGGATTTCCAAGGTCCCAGTGGTGGATTTAAACTGGAACGCCCGCTCCAGTGGGAAACTCCCATTCGTGAAGTGGGGCAATTTTTTCGGCCCCCAGTTTATCCCAGTGACGTATTCAAAATGGCGGCCACTCGCGTCCTTAGTAAGTGAACTCCTTAACTTTTACTAAAATAACAGTTGTAAAATGTTGTTGTGTGTTTTTTAATCACACACACAGCTTAAGCGTATGCTTGTGAACACAGATCACATTAAAAACCTGTGTTTAGTTGCATGTCATGCGGCGTACGGCTGTTTTTGTCGTTGTTTGGATCACAACAGTTCTGTAGGCCAGCGGCAGCGACTTTCATTCGCCACATTTTATTATTCAGCACATTAAAAAAGTAACTATTAGTTATGAATTTTATTTTAAAATATATATTTTTTACCCTTGTTTTCTTTGGCGCTGTGGCTTATTTTGTTAGCCAACCCAGAACTAAACACACATTGTTTGTTGAACTGACTATAAATTAGCACTAAACTGTGGTTAAAAAAATATATATTTGGTTTCCAAAGATCCGTGTTTAGAAACATTCTATAATCCTGTATGATATTTATGTGTTAGGACGTGTATATTTGTATAGTAAGTGTGTGTTTGTGTTTGTTTTCAGTCTACCTCGACCAGTA
The DNA here is from genome assembly GCA_038048925.1 of Garcialebias charrua. Lineage (NCBI taxonomy): Eukaryota > Metazoa > Chordata > Actinopteri > Cyprinodontiformes > Rivulidae > Garcialebias > Garcialebias charrua. The sequence goes on from JBBPBX010014969.1 coordinate 12,341, forward strand.
CAACAACATGTTTGTTGATGAGCAGAGAACAACAACATTTTCTGGCAGCCTGTATCGCAGTGCAGGGGATTTGTCCTGTTTGTACATTGATGCAAACCTCACTATGAAAGTTGAGCTTATCCAACCTGCACAGGACAGCACAGCTGGTAAGATTTTGGAGAAATAAGTTTTAATGCAAACCAAACCAATTACTGTATAATGAATTTAACAATACTGTGTTTTTTTCTTTTTATATGATTTTTTCAGAGAACTGTGAAGACTCTCCATCAACCAGCAGCCACGCAGAGTCCCCCATCCGCGAGAATGACAGTTTTAATAAAGAACAGACACTGTTCTCGATTGAACACATGCGTGTTCCACTCGCAAGCGAAGGTCTAGTGAGGTTTTGGAGTTCTTCCGCCAGTCAGAGGAAAACAGTCAACAGCGACATCAGGACATGATGGAGCAAATGAAATCAACCCAGATGCTACAAAAAAATGTAGCTGTACTGTAAACTTTCTTATTGTTTTGCACAAAACAACTTCTGTTTTTTTTTTAAGTTTTTTTTGTTTTCACATTGTTTATTTTGCTCAGGTTCGGCCCAGTAAAAATGTTTGGTTTTCAGTGCCTTTGATTGTATGAATTTTGAAAATGCTGTTCTGTTGCACATTTTGTAATTAAAACTGAAACTTTCAGACAACTGAGATTGGAACTTTTGTCACAACTCAAAGACAAAATGCTGTATTTAAAGAAAAATGTTTATTAAGCTTCATTATAGCAGTCTTTTAAGTACATTTGTACAGACAGTTTTGTCATGAACAACTGCGCTAATGTAGGAAGTTTCAAAACAACGTACTACCTATTATTTTTTTCTTTTACACACCGGAATTCTAAGAGTTATTCATTTTCATCATCCTCCCTGGGGGACCCGTCTGCATGCTGCTGACAAATTTGTGATGGCCCACGTCCCAAGTTGTGGAGGATGCAGGCAGCCACTATGATCTTCACCACCACAACAGTTCTGGTATTCTGCACGTCACAAAGCCGTCTCCACCTGCACTTCAAACATCCGAAGGCTTGCTCCACAATCACCCTTCCACGGCTGATTTCAGCGTTACGTTGCTTGTCTGCTTCACTTAGAGCACCATTGTTCTTCAGGATGGATGGGTTTTCTGGCAGCATGGTAGGGTCCAAGACAACTCTGCAATGGGAAAACAGTGTTTATTTCAGACAGACATAAAGTTAATAATGAGCTGCAATTCTCTGTCATTTTTTCATCATTTGACTTCTTGTTTATGTGAAAAATACACATTTCAGACAGCTACTTTCAGGAAACTGTTGGAATCTGGAGAATAGTTGAATCTCTTGGAATCCTGGCAAAAAACCAATGCAGATATGTTCCTGTCTTTGATTTATACATCTACCTTATAATGTTTTTCTAGTCTTTGATACTTTGTTTTAAAAGAAAAAATATATATTTCTCTCTTGTGTTTATTGTCTATTATTTAAGGAAATTCTACCATTGCTGTTAATCATTCTTTAGTTTGTAGCAGGTCACTTTTTTAAATGAGTTCACGAGGCTCAATGACATTTACCTGACTAAATAAAGGTTGATTGTAAAAAAACAACAACAGTACTGTAGTGTCAGGCTACAAACCAAAACTTTCTGATGGTGTTATATATCATAAAATCAATCACCTTTATTTTACCAGTTATTTTGCACGTTCGAGATCTCTTTTACAAGGGTGACCTGGTCAAGTGGTCAGCAGGGTTAGCAACCGGTGTTAGCAACTTATTTATTTAGCAAAATAAAGCAACCACTGTACAGTTTCTTCAACATATCGTAAACCCCCTACATGTTTTGCTGTGCAGTGAGCGAAGACGTTTTTTTTTTTTAGCTGTAAAGCCAGTTTTTCTTTTTCCCAACGAGAAAAATATATATTAAATCTATTACCTTCGACGTTCATCTTTCTTCTTTGACATGTTCTGTGTCAGGAGTGCATAACTGGTTGTCTGGAGTGCATATATGTTTAGTAATTTATTATATTCCGAAACAGCAACAAAAACAATGCGTGCGTCCATCTTGTTTTACCACCAGGGTAACCGGAACGTGTTTTCAAGTGGTAGATGGGGAGATTACGTCACTGCCACTTCGTAGTTCCCAAAATACGAGGTAACTGGAATGCAGCATTTGTTCAACCAAACGCTGTGTGCCAGCCAGACTTGAAGGTTTGTCATGCCCCACCCCCTCAGGAGCGGGCCCACTTGTGATTGGGTTTCAAAACCTTTTGATGTTGAGTGACACTGTGTTTCAGCCACTCAGGAGCAGATCCTGTCTCTATGGTTACCTCGAAGGCCGCAGAGTAGCTGTGCATTCTTCTGACTGATAACAGAGAATTTATGAGGTTGTTTTTACAACAGGACCACATAGTATCAAGCTTTTCACTTTGGCTCTAACTGTCTACATCAGGGGTGTTCAGACTTTTTCAGCATGCGAGCTACTTTTGAAATGATCAAGTCAAAGTGATCTACCTACTATAAGGCCCCGTTTACATGACAACAACCTGTGGAAACATTAGTGATTTTTCAATGTTTATTAGGGGGTAATAATATAAAAAGCTGGTTTACATGAAAAATGCTGTAGTTTTCATGTCAGTCGGGTTGCCAGATAAGAAATTATGAACTATAGTACTGTGGCTTTAAAATGATAGTATTTTGACCTAAACTGTCGTGTGTGCTGAGTAAAGATGTTCTAAGATTCAATTCAGTTTATTTATATAGTGTCAATTCACAAAAGAAGTAATCTCAGGGCACTGAACAGAAACATTTATACAAAATAATAATTGAACAGAAACATTCATAGATAGAATAATAATTTAACATTGTTTGTTTGAGGAGCACACTGCTTTGAATTTAACTCCATTGCAGAACTCTCATCTTGAGCAAAATGAAGTTTGTGTTTTGTTTCTTGAACATGTGCACTAGGGCTGGGCGATATGGAAAAAATCATATATCACGATATGGACTTTTTTATATCACGATAACGATATATATCACGATATATACAACACGATGTGTGTGTGTGTGTACAGGAAAAATTTGGACCAAAGTTTTTTTATTTTATTATTTTACTACAGATAGTTACAATTATAAGAATGTGAACAAAAAGAACATGGAAATTTGGACCAAAGTAGAAACTAGATCTACCTAAGATCTACCTTAATTCAAGGAGTACGATTATGGAATGACTTAAAGGTTCAGTATGCAGTTTCTGTAGAACTGCAGCAGTTAGAAATATTTTCAACACATAGTTCCCACACACGTGACTAGAATTCTAGAATTCTGGAATTTCCGCCATTTTAGTAGGATAAACCGACGCGAGCAACCAGAGCTACTCTTGACCAAGGCGCTGTGGTTGGAGTTGAGTTGGAGGAATAAATGTCAGACGAAGCGGTACTGCCCCCTGGTGGAGAAGGGCAACAAGTTGTGAGTTGGAGAAATAAATCATGTCAGACGAAGCGGTATTGCCCCCTGGTGGAGAAGGGCAAAAAGTTGTCACGAAGAAGTTACTCTGAGTGTCCACAACGGAGCAGATTCGCAGCTTTAAATTCATGGATGGATGCTTAAGATCCAGTAACAGAGTTGTGAAGGACGTCCAGAGCTCGTCATTGCTGTCTTCATGTTAATAACAGTTCTGGTGAATGGCAGAGTAAGTGATTACACGTAGATGTGACGTCCCTCGTAGCTATAGCAGCTAAGCTAGCTCTTTGCTAATGGTGTTGTTTACTGCGTGCTAAGCTACGTAGCTTGAGCTACAGTAAATATAACCGATTTTTAACATAACAAAGAATAGCTTGGCTAATGTAACTTGTGCCACAGTAAATATCAGCCATGTGTACTTTAGTAAAAGCTACATCGGCTATGCTAATCTGTGCTACTTTTTTATCTGTGCTACTTTAAAGCATAGATATTAAAGATCGTTGCTTCAGCTTAACTGATGAGCTTGTTAGTAAGGATGGCTGATATTTCTCACATTACATTATTTATTTAGCCTATGACTGCCTTTCATACTTAAATTAGTGTTAACAAAATAAATTATTTATAATTATTTCTCAGTCATAGTATTAACGTTTCTCAGTAAATGTCAGATATTTATTTTCCACTGTGATTTGCCTTTGTTAATAAAGTTAGTGGTGAAAAGTTACAATTTGGTAACTCCTTTTACCGTAATCCATTAGTTAAATATTGCTTTAAACCCTGAAAGCATTTTGTTTTCTCTTTCTGTGTAAGATGCTGAGTCCCAGGAGATCGATGAAGCTGGATGGATGAAAGATGGATGAATCTGCTTTTCAAATACATTTGGTGTTGCTGTGAAAACACACATTGCTAAATGAACGTGTGCTTACCTTTAGTTTGAATAAAACAGTTGTACCAAGTTTCACCTTGTTTATTTCAATAATTAAGTTGTTGTTTAATGTCCAATAATGAGAAGTTCTACTGCACATAAATAAAACCTACATGTAGTGATTGTTCTTAATTGGCAACTTAACTTACCAGTTTAGTGTTAATTATTAACATGTACAAAACATAAAAACATGCATGTTCCTGTTCATCCTCCAGTAGTAGACTGATAAAGTTCAGAATAAAAGCTATAATTATAAATTCAAAACAATTTAAACTGAATACAATATGAGAACTGTGGGTGATTTTATATATTTTAATGAAATGATTAATCAAAACACTCTTCAACAAGAAACGATGCATCCGAGCGCAGTTTCTGATTTTAAACAAATGAACAGATTTCTCATCATGTGGGACCATCCGACTGGAGCAGCCAACCCCTCCGGATCTGAGACTGGACCCGGGTCTACGAACTATTCACTCATCTGTACCTTAAAAAAATGAAAAGATTAGTAAACATTGTCATTTTTTGCATCACAAAGTTTAAAATAAGACTCCAAGTTTGCTACTCAAAGTATAAAAAATAAATACAGTTGCACCTAACAGCTATCGTACCGGTAAGTGTGGCTGTCAACTTCAGTGTGGGGTTCTGGTCACGAGTGACGGAAGAATGGAGCGTGAGCTTGACAGACGGATTGGTGCAGCATTTGCAGTATTAAGAACCTGTTAATGACCAGATCATTTTTATTATGTCTTGAAACATTAAAGCCTGAAATGGACTGAAAGAGGGTGGACATTTTTTAAACAACTAACACATTGTGTACCTAAAATGTCATTTCCTCCAGGATGACTGGCAGCTAGTTTGCAGAGCTGCAGCAGACTCAGGACCAGCTTCAGTAACACCCTATCAGTAGGATTAGCTGCAGAGGACAAAAAGAAAAAAAGTTTTTATATACAACAGGTTTTTATTCATGCAAAGTTTGTTTTTGTGGAATCACACCGTGACATTTTCTGAGCAGCTCTCGGATCTGCTCTTTGTTGTGAGTTTTGCTTGTTGCATTACCTGTCTCAGTTTGAGACAGTTTATCTGTCATTAACGTGTGTGTATCAGCCTGATGTCACAGGGTAAATAAAGGTTCAAAATAAATCATTAACAAGCAGCTTCCTAACAACAAAGAGTCTAGGATAAACACGGGTGGGACACCTTGTTCCCGTGAGTGTTACGAAGTGGAGGTTAGCATTAGCATAGCGTTGCTAAGCTAACGTCAGTAACAGAAGAGCAAGAAACTGAAAAAACTGTTCAAACACACACAGTTTCGCAAAATTATTCACATAGAATCTTTGTTTACCTGACTAGAAGTGATCGGAGCGTATTCTTGATGTTGTGGAGGGCAAATCCTTCCGGTTGATATTACACAGCCAGTAACCTACGCTGCCACTAGTGGTCAGGAAAGGAAGTATTACCAACCAAAATGGCGGAAAACCCGAAATACCTCTTATGTGACGTCACGTGGGAACTATGTACAGGCAAAGCATTCTGATCCCTCCCCCTCAGAGCCATATGTGGCTCTGCCCCCTTGTGGTCTGTTGAATTTCAAATTCAAGCTCTGTTTTTATTGGCTGATTCAAATTCAAGCTCTGTTTTTATTGGCTGGTTACAAACTCTGTTTTTATTGGCTGGAAAATGGCGGGTCACCTTTTCTTTTTAGAAATGCTTATTTACCACCTGGAGAAGCAAGGGGACAATATTTTTTTTAATTTTTTTTCAGAGATTACCTGGCTAACATCAGTCTGTCAGGAGGTAGTGACAGAGTGAAGAAATATGTTCATAAAAAAAGCTACATACTGCAGCTTTAATGACAAATGACAAATGTTAAGGAAGCCAAATCATTCCTTGTATTTAAGAAACTGGTAAAAAATGAATTGCTAAAAAGAAAAATGAATCTAATTTAATGTGTGATATATGTGAATTGAAAATTGACTGAGTTATTTACTTATTTTGTTATTATAGAAAATATTGTTTGAACTGTTATTAGATGAATAAGGAGCAGATTTAATAAGATTTATTCTTCATCTGCTACCTTTCATTTTATTTTTTATTTTTTCTATTATGAATACGTTAATTGTTGTATTTCATATTATAAAATGAATAAACTAACAAACAAACAAACAAACAACTCCTTTTCTACTTTGGTCCAAATTTTTCCTGCAGGTGGCGGTAAAACAACAGCTGCTAATGAAACTCACGAAGAAGAAATCCGCTCTGAAGTTTGAGTAAACAAAGCAAGAAACAGAAAAGAGAAAACGTTGCGTTTGATTGCGGTTCTGTTGTGTCTCTGGTCTGTTTTGTATTGGTTAACTGGACCCGAGTTCGGACTCGGTTGGACTCTGGGTTCGTGTCCTCTGGACCCATTTTGTCTCAGAGTTTCAGCGGAGTGAAATAATGGAAGCTAACAAGGTGAGCTTCCCCTCTTTTTGGTAAAAGTTATTCTTCTTGGGCTGCCTGCGCAGCTGTTTTCTCCTTGTTGAGAGACCGGCGTCATGCCGGCTGCGTCTCCATTGCTCTCGAGTTTAACAACGTAAAGCATGCGTCGCAAACCCGCGCGTGCGTCAAACATAAAGCAGCGCCGTCATCTCGCAAAACCCCATATGAAGCTTCTTTGCGACAGTTATTTTTTTATTCTTATTTATCACGATAGAGACGATAGAAGGAAAGTAGCACGATAGAGACGTTTCTATCGTCCCCACGATATATATCGTCATATCGCACAGCCCTAATGTGCACAGAAAAGGAGGTGGTAAATAAGGCATTTTTTTATCTGGCAACCCTGGGCTCAGTTGTATTCATTGTGCATGCAGTGACCGCATGATCACAGTTGCATCCAAACTGGTGAATAACGTCTCTTTGGACCCTGGATTTTATTAGTTTTGCTCCTGCATGCTGAAAAAGGATGAGTAGCAGAAAAACACTCCGCTCTCTGCCATTATTTAAATCTGTTGTTAGTGCAGAAAAACTTTGGACTGCAGCCGTCTGTATGTGCAACTTCACACACAGAGAATTTCACACCTTTGGGGGTGGGGGAGCGGGGATGGGGTTTCTTACCTGTGTCTGTTTCACTTAAGCCCCTTTCATAAGTCAGATCCGCGCTATTCCCGCACAGACCAGTCCGGCTTTAATTCCCCTTGGGTCATTCATAAGACCACAGTTGAATGCGGGTTGGTCCAGCTCAAATAAACGTGTTCAGAAAAGAAGCCGCAACGCGGCTCCAAAAGCGGCGTTGAGCAGAGTTGGACTGGACCGCGACGTATTTATTGTGGGACAGACGTCAGACGTCAACTTAACAAGTTGTCGTGTCTTTTTAAATATTTCCTCATAATAAATGTACAGCTGATGTCTCACTCCAGCCCACGCGCAACACACACACACACATACACACCTGGTGTGTGAACGTGTTTAAGACCCCAAATAGAACCTAAGCAAACTCACACACACACACACTCACAGTCGCTGCGAGAGAGAGAGAGAGAGAGAGAGAGAGAGAGAGAGAGAGAGGGGAAAAAAAGCGACACTAACACACACACAGCACGTGCACACACACACACACACGTGTGTCTCCTTGTGTGTCGTTGCGAGAGGGGGAGGTGCGCACACACACACACGTGTGTCTCTGTGTGTGTCGCTGCGAGAGGGGGAGGCGCGCACACACACACACGTGTCTCCGTGTGTGTGTCGCTGCGAGAGGGGGAGGCGCGCACACACACACGTGTGTGTCTCCGTGTGTGTGTCGCTGCGAGAGGGAGGCGCGCGCACACACACACACGTGTGTCTCCGTGTGTGTGTCGCTGCGAGAGGGGGAGGCGCGCACACACACACGTGTGTCTCCGTGTGTCTCTCGTTGCGAGAGAGGGAGGCGCGCGCGCACACACACGTGTCTCCGTGTGTGTCTCGTTGCGAGAGAGGGAGACGCGCGCACACACACACACGTGTGTCTCCGTGTGTGTGTCTCGCTGCAAGAAAGGGAGGCGCGCGCACACACACACACACGTGTGTCTCCGTGTGTGTCTCGCTGCGAGAGAGGGAGGCGCGCACACACACACACATGTGTCTCTGTGTGTGTGTCTCGCTGCGAGAGAGGGAGAGAGAGGGAAAAAAGAGCGATTTCCTCAGTAATAAATCTGCCTGATGATTAATCCTGCAGTCGCTCACTGATGTCATCTGTATTCTGAGCGCGGATCCGCGGGATTCATTCGTGGCTCTGCCCGGCTCGGATGCGTCCCTGACACTATGAACAGAGGCGGCTCAGGGGCGCATCATTGGCGAGTAAAATTAACTCGCCTATCCGCGTTCCTGTTTTTTATGAATGCTCGTTGGAGGCTTGAACACGCATCAAACCCGGACTGGACCGTCTTATGAAAGCGGCTTTAGAATGTTTGATTAGTTTGTGATTATATCAATTGTGAACTTGTAAGATTATCTTTAGCAAATATGAGATTATATATAAAAATTATAAAGTAAATAGTAAACACTTTAAAATGAATAGGTACAGGCCTGTAAATATAGTTAAAAACTTCAATTAAGACACGCACACACCTTGTATAAAAATAATAATAATGTCTTGTCTGTCATCTGTGTATGTTTCCCATACTCAGACGAAATTCGTCTCTGCATTTAACCCAACCACCACCAGGTGGTGCAGTGAGCAGCCAGAAAGCGCCCGGGGAGCTGGAGAATTAGATGTGCACTCATAAGCCGTTTACGCATTGGCCAGCCCTCAATGGCCCGGGCCGCCCCTGGGTGGCTCTGGGCCACCCGCGTTCATTACGCATTTGCCGCAGAGCCGCCTTGAAGTGGGTGGGCAGTTCTCTGGAAGTGGGTGGGGTGCTCTCTTCACGTGGGTGGAGTGTTCGTGTTTTAAGAGAGGAGACTCCGCTAAAAAAAAATTGTTAGCTGGATATATATATATTAGTGTTTCTGAGTTTAATTTTTGTTAATAACTGATCACAAATCAGCTTATGTCACAACGTAAATAACAACGAAGCGCGCACCCATTTCCGCCTTTCAGCGCGACTTGAATGTCATTAAAATATAACTAATATTGTCTAACTGTTGCGCGCAGCCAGGGTTTTAAAATATAACTAATAATCTCTAACTCCTTTGCGTAGCTAGAATATTAAGAGCAGTGATTCCTTCATAAGCAACGTGAACTCCCAAAAAAACAATCCGCCGCCGTGGCTTAGAGGGTTATGGTACAGTCACACCAAACAGCGTTTTTACCTCCAAGCTTCCAGCTTCCATGTAAAGTCAATGGTGGACGCACTCAGGCACCTCCTGGCGTCTGGCGTCAGGTCGCGTGCGTGTTGAGCGTGCTGAGTAGCGTTTTTTCGTGCACGTGAACCGGCGTCGGCTTCCAAGTTCCGCTTCAGCTGAGCTGAAGTTTTCGCGGTTCAAACGTTCAAACGCCGCTCAACTCTACCTGATTGGTTGGTGTGTCAACCAATCAGGGAGAGTCGGGGGGCAGAAGAGAGGGGGCAGTGGGAGAGTCCCTATGTGACGCGGAAACGAGGGTGCGCGCGCACTATGTGACGTATTGTTTGTCGGAAAAAAAAAGAAAAGACTCGCGAGCTCGTGGACTATGGAAGAGAAACTCATTGTAGCTGTGTGTTCGCGACAATTCCTTCACGACCAGTCAAGTCTGCTCGACAGAGACGGAAATAAAAGGCTCCTCGCCTGGCGGAGTGCACTCTGTATACCGGTAAGCTCCTCCCACACCCCGTCGCCACAGCAACGAAGCCGCCGCAACACTACAGTTTGGACAACACTGGGTAGCGCGTCCACTTCCGTGCGTGAGGAGCGTTTTCGGAGGTAAAAACGCTTCTCGGTGTGACCACACCATTAATCCTCTTGTATCTTGACCAGACAAAGCGGGTTCGCGTCCCACCTGGGATAAGGTTTTTTTTACGTTTGTCTTTTATTGGAGTAAATAAAAAGGAGTTTTGTTAAGCATTTTACCAAACAAACTCCTTTTTATTTACTCCAATAAAAGACAAACGTAAAAAAAAACTTGTCCCAGGTGGGACGCGAACCCGCTTCGTCTGGTCAAGATACAATAGCATTAACGCTGTAAGCCACGGCGGCGGATTGTTTTTTGGGAGTTCACGTTGCTTATGAAGGAATCACCGCTCTTAACATTCTAGCTACGCAAAGGAGTTAGAGATTATTAGTTATATTTTAAAACCCTGGCTGCGCGCAACAGTTAGACAGGTTTCTGTAGTTAAATTTGAATGAAATTCAACCCTCGCGCTGAGGTTGTTTGAATGAGTCCCGCCCCTGCTGCAAACAACGAATCAAATGTGAGCAGTACATGACGTCAAACTGGGTCCGTGGGGCCCGGCCCGATAGAACCACGGTGGAGATGGTTCCAGAACAAGGTGGATCCCGGGCGGAAAAGGTAAATGCGAACACGCCGAACCCGGGTTAGAAGCAGGGAGAGCCGGGGAGGGCTGGCCAATGCGAAAACGGCTATAGACACCCCAAGGTGTGTAGTGGCCGGGGCGCGAACCCGCGTCCTTCGGGTCCCAAGTCAAAAGCCCTGCCACTACACCATCTTGGCTCCAAAAATGCATCCTTTCACGTCATCAGTGACATTTTAAAGCTTGTCAAAAGAAAGAAACGTATAAAAAGATGTAAAATCCAACAAAACTCACTTTCTAGGCTTTGAGGCTGAATGGAGCAATTGATGTGCAGAATTCAAGAAGTTTCAGATCAGTGACAGCTGCTTTTCTCTCTGCAGCAGAGCAAAGGTCACGTCTCTTGTAAGGATGGAAAAGGAGCTGCTCCTGGCTCAGTTTATTTCACCATGTGCCAATAGAGAGGACAAATTAGTTTGTTTTTTTTTTCTGTTTTTTTTCTTTTCTTTTTTTTTTCTGTTTTCTACTAAGTTGTACTAGCCTGAAGGTTAAAGCTTTAAATATTGAGAGTGAGGAGCTTCTGTTTTCAGATTTGGGGTCCTTGAGCGCTGTAAGGAGCTGGTGGAAGCAGGATATGACGTCAGGCAGCCAGATAAGGAGAACGTCTCTCTTCTCCACTGGGCAGCCATCAACAACCGCGCCGATCTGGTCAAGTAAGAGTTCCTTATCCCTTATAACAAAACATTTATTTATTCCCTTTGACAAAACATCACAGTCTGTATGTGTAGACAAACACTACTTCATCTGTTTATCTTTTTGTATGCTCACTCTTATAGTTTACTTAATAAAACCAGTTCAGAATGGGTAAAGTTCAGCTTTCATTCAAAATACATTAAGCAATTCACAATGAATACATTATTTTCACTATTCTTTGTGTCAAATTTGATACATCAGTTTATAAAACTACTGTAGTTTTATGACAGTTTGTTCCTAGACTGACCCATTCAGCTGCTCTTTTAAAAATAATTAAATCTGCACTTTGTTAGAACAATAAAAATATACTGGACTGCTTCATTGGTCTGTCTTTTTTATTTGTTAAAAATAAGTATAAATGTGCATTTGCCTGTTTGATTTTTTTCTATTACAATTTTAAATAAAGTTAATATGTGCAAGGAAAACCAGCAAAAACAAGTTTTTGTAGCTGCAATAAGCTTTTTGTTTCAAAGTACCTTTTTCCAAAATAATGGTAATTATTCATATAGCATCAAGTCACACAGTTGTCTCGGGGCACTGAACAAAAACATTTGCATACATTATAAAATATAATTAGTAAAGCCAAAAAAACCATAAAAGATGCTGATTTCTGAAAACTCATATAGCATTTGTTCACTTGACAAAGCTCAGTCACCTTATTTTTGGATTATATGAGCCTGATTTCCTCATTTATTTTTTAAAATGTTAACAAATCAAGTTTTGTGCTCATAAAAGTTTGTAAAAGATAAAGAAAAAAATGAAGCTTCATGCACGTTTCATCACAAGGTGGAAAAAAGGAAAACTAAGAATCCCAGATGAACCTGAACTCCACAAAGCTTTGAGCTGTGCTCATAAAGTTGATGACTTTTCCTCTCTCAGGTATTATATTTTCAAGGGGGCGATCATTGACCAGCTCGGAGGAGACCTCAACTCTACTCCTCTTCACTGGGCCATCAGGTTGGGACTGACTTCAGTTTCTAGTGTTTCCTTCTGATTCACAAACAGTCACTTCATCTGTGAAAATGAAACAATAATTTGATGATAAATATAAATGATTTCATTATTTGTTTCTGACACTGGGCTTCCACTTTTTGGTCAGTTCACCACACAGCTTCTTGATGCTTTTACTTAAAATAGTATTTTTGTTTTTGTGCACATTGATCAGACAAGGCCACCTCACCATGGTGATCCAGCTGATGAGATATGGAGCAGACCCCTCCATCACAGACGGTGAAGGTTACCGAGCGCTCCACCTGGCCATCCTCTTCCAACACATGGCCATAGCAGCTTATCTCATGGCCAAAGGAGAGGTCAGACTTTGTACATGTGAGCTTTTTATCTTACAAATGTGCTTTTTTGTTGTTCAACTAAAATTCTTCTCTTGATGTACGGTTGTGTTCTTCAGGAAGTTGATGTGCCGGACTCTACTGGACAGACACCACTGATGTTGGCAGCCCAGAAGATTATTGGGTCAGAGTTCTTTTAACATTTGGTTTTAGAGTCTTAAAGAATGTTGATAAGGCGTACATTTTTTTCCACTGACCTTTTATTTATCCAGGTTAGTCTCATTGAACCAAGAGAACTCATTTTCAAGAGAGACCTGTTTAGGGAGCAGATGGTGGGGGTTAAGGGCCTTGCTCAGGGGCCCAGAGTGGGGCGTATGAGGGTGGAGGCAGGTGTGGGTGTTTCACCTTTTTCCACCCACATTTTTTAAAATGTTGTCTATACCGGGGCTTGAACCGGCTATCTTCCAATCACAGGCCCACCGTTTCTAACCACTGCGCCACCACTCCACACCACGTGAATGAAGGTTGAATGACCTTAAATATGAAAGTCTTGATTATTGTGATGAAAATTTCAATTCACGACCTCTTGGTGTTGATTCTAGGTTTAAATGTAATTAGATGTTGTGTTTTTGTCTTAGTCCTGAGCCCACCAACTTTCTGATCAAAAATAACGCCTCTGTGAGCGCTGTGGACAAAGTGAACAGGAACACTCCGTTGCACTGCGCAGTGCTCGCAGGAAATGTGGATGCTGCCCACATCCTGTTGGAGGCTGGAGCCAGTGTGGACGCAGAAAACATCAACGTGAGTTTCACTAAATTCACTCTTAAATACTGTATTAAAGTCTGTTGTTGCACTAAAACATTATGCATACATTGATCCTCACTTTTTTAAGGCTAATTTTTTTTAGCTATCGCTAGCTAACTCACATCAAAGCTTGGGCTAGCTTTTAAGTGTTGGGGGTTGGGGGGGTGTTAGTGTTAGGAATTGTGAAAGAAGTGAAGCGCTGCATCATTGGCATAGTATCTTAGCTAGCGCGTCTGTATTGCATGCTGCTAGCTTAGCGCTACATCAGTGTTTGAATAATGTAGCTGTCCGTCACACACACCAAGATTTGAAAAGTCCAGCTGATGGTGTTATTGATACCTTGAAGAAGAAATATCATGTTGGGGGGAAAGTACCCACGGCACAGTGGCTCAGTTGGTAGAGCTGTAGCCTCTCAGTGAGAAGGTCACCGGTTCAAATCCTAGCCCGGGGCCTTTCTGGCTGGAGTTTGTATGTTCTCTCCGTGCATACGTGTTTTCTCCAGGTACTCCAGTTTCCTCCCACAGACCAAAAACATGCATGTTAGACTGATTGGTAACTGTAAATTGTCTCTAGGTGTGAGTGAGAGAGTGAATGGTTGTTTGTCTCTTTGTGTCCCTGTGATGGACTGGAGACCTGTCCGGGTGTCCCCCACCTCTCAAGAGGTGACTGCTGGAGATGGACACCAGTGACCGAAAAGGAAGAAGTGGATGGATGGATGGATGGATGGATGAAGAAAGAAAGAAAGAACTAATACAAGTTTTCTGGAAAGTAAAATCAGTGATGGGGAAGGAACAGAGGACACAATGGGAGAAGGAAATGAATGTTATTCCAAGAGGATTGTGAAGGAAAGGGGAATAAAAGAGATGAAGTGTATAAACTGGTAGCAAGGAAGGAACCTGTAAATTATTTAGTTGTAATAATTACATGTATGCTGACAAAACTAACACAAACGTTCTATTTTTTGTCACTTGCTTGTCACAATGTGATTTAGAGTTTGTGAAGTCTGCATGATGTCATGTTTTATTCTGAGCAGGTCTGTCACTAAAATCAGAAAACAGTTAAACAAAACTAAATTCACTGCTGGTGGTTATTACAATGTTCACTGGGTAAAGTTAAAATTCTTATTTTTAAACATGCAGTTCAGTGTCACCATTACTTAGCACAATGACAAATTGTGTTAGAACTAAAACTAAATAAAAAGTTAAAAAAATAAAAGTCAAGTGCACCCCTAAAGTCATTGTTTGTGATCAATTGTGTCACATTAGTTTCATTATCTTAACCATAGGAGTGAGTTTAAAAACAGGATGATGCCTATATGGACTACAGTAGTTGGA
>JBBPBX010014969.1:27312-50142 GCA_038048925.1 Garcialebias charrua
CCGTTTTCATCCTTGTGAGTTTGCTGTTGGAAACACCATGAAAACTTGTTTTCTTGCTGCGTTTCAGCTGTTCATGTACATGTGCACCACTTGTCGTCTCTCAAATTGAAGCTTTTTTGATTCAGGGTCTCGGGTGGAGGTCTTTGTGAAATCCCTCCACAGACGTGTGAAACTGTGCGTGTGCACTACAGAAGTCTGCAGTCAGTAGTTTTTCTGCTCCTGAGCAACAACAGTAATGGTGGATAGCAGAGTGCTGCTTGTGCTGCTCACCCATTTTCAGCATGTAGGAGCAAACCAACCTCATCCTTGGTCCAAACCAACTTTCATGTAGTCACCGTTTTGATGCAGCTCTTTTAACACAAGTCTGAACTGTCTGCATGCATGTGCACATCGCTGAGAGCCCAAAAATCCTAACACTAGCGACATCGTTACCAGGTACCGTAATTTTCGGCCTATAAGTCGCACCTTTTTTCCTAATTGGCATGCCCTGCGACTAATAGAGAGGTGAGACTTGTTTATGGATTTTTTCCCATATTTTTAGACCAATTTTTGGCTCAGATATGACCGTTTTTCATTTTGGCAAAAAATGGTGCAGTACCACTTTTGTCCGCTAGGGTACACCGACCGTTCCCACCTCATGTGTCTGAAGGCAGCCTCCTCTGGTTGGACACACTCTGTCGCAGACCGGCCTCCTGCTCTGGAGGTATGAACTATTGTTAGCTCAGTGTTTGTTAGCAATGGGTACTATTTATCTACGGCAAATAAGTCATGAACTACAGAACAGATTTTTATGAAACTTACAGAAAGTAATCACAACATGCACATTTACAAACTGTTAGCTGTATGAGACATTTGAGATAAAATTCAATGTTTTAGCTTCGTAAATGTGCAGCTGTTACCCCGTTTTTCCGGGTACTATTTATCTAAATAAGTCATGAACTACAGAACAGATTTTTATCAAACTTACAGAAAGTAATCACTACATGGTCATTTACAAACTTTTAGCTGTATGAGACATTTGAGCTAAAATTTGATTTATTTATAATTTATTTTCGCAGCGCACACGACGGTTTGGAAGACGTCAAAGCGAAACAATTTATATCCAGCAGATTTGACCATTACGTGAATTTATTAAGGAACGGTTAAGCTCAGGAACACTTGTGCTATGTCAGCTAAGAATTTTTTTAAAGCGTTTATTTAGCTAAATTTTAAAGAAAATGCTGCAGTCCCACCCGGGCGGGTGCTCGTAGCAAAACTATTTTTTAAATCCAGCTGATTTGACAATTGCGTTCATTTATTAAGGAAAAGTTCAACTAAGACACATCTTTGCTATAATTTTCAGCAAACAAATAATTGTTTTTACAGTGTTAATCTTGTAAAGTCCTTCCGTGCTACCTCGCTCGTGGCCGCCATTTTCAGCAGGGCAAATGACGCGCTGACGCGTCGCGTAGCGGTGACGCATAATAGATGCGACTTAAATAAAGGTGCGACATGTTTATGGATTTTTCCAATTTATTGCCAATAATTGGACAAAGTGACTTATAGAAAGGTGAGACTTATCAGGTGGAAAATACGGGCTATGATAATTACATTTTTTACAAGATTGTTCGAGGGTCAAGGCCCTTTGTTTTTCTGTGCCCGTGTTCACCATACACTTCACCTTCACTCAACACAAACGATAGTTTGTGTAAAGTACAATGATTTCAAAGCAATGGTTCCTGTCTGTCGATTCAACGAGCACTGCAATATCCATCTAGACGTGTTTTTGTTTCTCCATGTGGATTCACCACAGTCAACATGAAAACACTAATAATGTGTGAACAGGTCCTTAAAGCTGAGTTTAAGATTATAACTGGTGGGACGACTTTCATTAGTTTGACTCGCAGTAAAAAGTTTTTCATTAAATGAGCCCTTCAGCTTTGTATCTTATCGATTCCTTGTGGTTTCTTGTCGTTTCGCCCTCAGGGCCACACACCGATCGACCTGGCTCACCAAGTGCACAGCCCGCTGCTCATCCACATGCTCAGCCACGTCAAACAGGAGAGGATTCGCTCCAGCTCTCGCTGTCTGCGCTTCGTCAACAGATACAGGGTATGGTCAGACTGGAAACAAAGCTTTTAATATACCGTAGTAATCTGAAAGGATTGCTTTGTTTTCTAAGGTTTTTGTGCAGTTCTTATTGTGCACAGTCCTGTTTGGGTGTGTTGGAGCCATTGTTAATATGAAGTCAGAGTCCTGGTTGCTCAAAGGGGTCCTGTTGGCCTGTGTAATGGGTGGGATCAATTTAGCCTCAAGGTGAGAACCTTGTAGCTCTTCTTTTGACAGATTTAAATAGAAATGCTCTCAGTATCGCCTCCTTCACTTTAATCACCGTTGTGTGTATGAAACAGGAATTTCCCGACCGCAGACTTTCAGGCTTTCCTGCCAGCTTCAGCTCTCATGGCTTCAGTCTTCTGGATGCTCTTGACCTGGTGGCTCTGGTTTCTGCCAGATATCCTTTTTTGTTTGTTTGTTTGTTTATTGGAACAAGACGACTCCTTAAAAAATGCAAATTTTCATTGTATTTTTATACAAACACGTTGTTTCTTTATGTATCTGAATCAGTTAAGGAGTTGAATCAGAAACCATTTATATGTGAAGTGAAGTAAATGAACCAGTGCAGCTGTAAGACCAGACACTTGGTGACCAGACCAGAAACGAAGCAGCTCATCCACAAAAGAATGTCTCAACATAGGAGAGCAACCTCCTCTGGACAAAACTCAGCTGTTCACCTCCACCTCACGGACAAGGGTCACTCATTTGAGGACCAGAATGTGCAAATTTTGGACCGAGAGCACAGATGGTTTGAGAGAGGTGTGAAGGAAGCTGTTTATGTTAAGAGAGAAAAACCTTCTCTCAACAGAGGAGGAGGTCTGAGATTTCAGCTTTCCAAGACTTATAACTCAGCTTTGGGACTGATTCCGAAACGTTCTACACCGGATGGGAACAGAGGTGTCTTGTCTGTAAATTAGACTAACAAATTTCTTTGAGAAGCCTCTGTTTGTTGGTTGGGAGTTGTTTGTTGTCAATTTACATACAGTGTTGTGTCTTCTGTCAGAGACCTCAAGGGAACCCCCTACTGTTGAGATGTGATCTGTCAATTTACATGTACTGTATGTGTTACCTCAGCTTGAAACTTACACATGATGGTGCGTGGTTCTGTTATAACTCCAAACTTCGCACAGTTCATGGAATTGAGAAAGCCTCCCGGATGGGAGTTGAAACGTTTTCTGTTACAAATAAAGTCCAGTTGATCTTGTATTGAACGCCTTTTTGATTTATCATGTCCTGGATGACTGAGAATCTTCACCAGCGTAAGACCAGACTGTAACCAGTGCTTATCAGAGAGTCAGAGTCAGAGAGAATTTATTGTCATTTGCACCGCATGTAGTACATGTGTTGAAAACGAGATTATGTACACAGGGTCCCAGTTACATCCAACAACAAATGCAAGAGAAAAACAATAATAACATCTAGGATTAACTAAGAGAGACATCAGCTAGTAATACACTAAGCCCTAATGTAGTAGAAAAACATCATTATAAACAGCAGCACGAACATGAGTCATTATGAGCAGATGGTCACAGATGAACGCAGCAACAAGAAACAGATCAGTATCAACATGATGTGACATTTTGCAGTGTTTATTCTTATTATTTATTTATTCATGAGTCTGACAGCCTCAGGGTAGAAGCTGTTCCTCAGTCTAGTGGTTCTACATTTGATGCTCCTCAACCTCCGTCCCGAGGGGAGTGGTGCAAAGAGTGAGTGTGCTGGGTGAGTGAGGTCTTTCATGATGCAGGTGGCTCTTTTTCTGCATCTGGAGGTGTAAATGTCTGTGATGGTGGGGAGACTGACTCCCACAGACTTCTGTGCAGCCTTCACCACTCTCTGTAGAGCTTTCCTCTCTGCAACTGTGCAGCCTCCATGCCACACGTTGATGCTGGAGCACAGGACGCTCTCCACTGCACACCTGTAGAACGAGGTGAGGACTGAGCTTCTCAGACCAGCTCGTCTCAGCCGTCTGAGGAAGTAGAGTCTCTGATGACCTTTCTTGATCAGGCTGGTGGTGTTATTGCTCCAGCTGAGGTTATCATTCAAGTGTACACCCAGGTACTTGTAGCTGGAGACCACCTCCACCGCAGATCCACCTATATACAGTGGGGTGTGGGTGTGTTTGTTCCTTCTGAAGTCCACAATCATCTCCTTCGTCTTCTTCACATTCATGTGAAGGTTGTTCTCTTTGCACCAGCTCTCCAGATGTTCCACCTCCTGTCTGTAGCTGGATTCATCATTATCTGTGATGCATCCCACCACAGCTGTATCATCTGCAAACTTAACAATATGACAGCCTGGATGTGTGGCTGTACAATCATATGTGAGCAGAGTGAACAGAAGAGGGCTCAGCACACATCCTTGAGGAGAGCCAGTGCTGAGGGTTATGGTGGAGGAGGAGAAGTTGTGGATCTTCACGGACTGTGGTCTGTTTGTTAAGAAGTCTAGTACCCAGTTACAGATGGAGGGGCTTAGTCCAAGTGTGGATAGTTTGTCTATCAGAGTTTGGGGGATCATGGTGTTGAAGGCAGATGTGAATCTTTTATGATCTTTTGTTAAAAAACACAGAAACAACAAAAACTCGTATTTTTAGTCTTTCTCAAAAAAAAAAAAAAAAATTCCCGTAGTATTCTGTGATCTGGGTGTAAATTAAGTCTACCGTAAATTACAGTTCCCCCTCAATTATTGCTGGGCAATATCTCAGTATTTAAAAAATATTGAGATCATTTTATTTGTGATATAATATGCGACTATATTGATCTAAACGATACGGTTACGTATACTTGAACATCCACCTGTTTTTTTCTTTCTGTCACGTGTCCCCTCCTCTCCCTCGCTGAATACAAACCCAGCCCCTCGCTCGCTCCTTCAGTTTCCTTCTCCAGGTGGGGTGGTACGTACCAGCCACAATTAGTCACAAAAAGGAGCGAGCGCAGGAAAAAAACCCAGCTCTGTTATTTGGAGATGGTTGGGATTTAATTTGTCAGATGAGCAGCAGAAAAATGTTTTCTGTAGACTATGCCGAAAAAAGTCCTGATGAAACGTTCAAGCACAACAAACCTTTTTCACCATTTTAAACAGCGCTATGAAGTGGAGTATGAAGAGTGTGTTGAACTTGGTGCTGCAGCTCCAGCTGTGAAGTCTTCCAAGCTTCCTTCCCTGAAACAAACTACAACACAAAACTTACCTGTGCTGTACAAGAGGAACAATGGGCGAGACTTTAATAAAGCAGTGGTTTTATCATATCGCTAAAGACACGGTCCCAGTCTCAACTGTGGAACAAGACGGCTAATGCGTTAGCCGTTTTGTTAGCTGCTAAGGGCTGTGTCCCTCAATTGGTTCTGATCCTACCTCACTGACAGATCCTTTTGTGTTTCCATCAACAACTTTAGTTCTGCAGCGGCAGCACTTAAATGTGGGGTTCCGCAGGGGTTCATCCTGGGTCCTCTCCTATTCTTATACCTGCTGCCACTTGGTGCTATTTTCCGGAAAGACAACATACTTTTCCACTTCTACGCCTATGACTGTCAATTTTACTTCCCCTTAAGACACAATGGTACATGCTCTATTCAACCTCTGCTCAACTACCTGGCTGACTTCAGGGACTGGACGGCTTTAAATTTCTTAAGTTTCAATGAAAAAAGTCTGAAGCCATGTTGTTCCCTCCCAACAACACGATCACGAACCACTGCATCAACCTTTCTGCTCTAGCCCTGTCTGAAAAACAAAAAGTCACAAATCTGGGAGTGATGATGGATCCTTCCATGAAACTCAACAGTCATGTAAACATGATCATTAAATCCAGTTTTTTCCAGCTGAGGCGACTGTCTAAGCTGAAGCCCATATTATCCAAAAATAACCTGGAGACAGTAATTCACGCATTTATTACATCTAGGCTTGATTACTGCAATTCACTCCTGTTTGGTATCAGTCAGACCACCATTGCACAACTACAACTGGTCCAGAACGCAGCAGTCCGATTTTTAACCAGTACAGGCAAAAGAGAGCACATTACTGTCACCAGTCTTGGCCTCCCTGCACTGGCTAACGGTTCATCTTCGAATCCAGTTCAAAATTCTCCTGTATGTCTACAAATCGCTGAACAGTCTCGCCCCCGCCTATCTCTCTGATTTGCTACACCCGTATGTCCCACCACGTTCTCTGAGGTCAATGGACCAGTTACTTTTAACAGTTCCAGGAACTCGTCTTAAATGCAGAGGTGACAGGGTCTTCTCTGTAGCAGGCCCAAGACTCTGGAATGAGTTACCTCTGCTCATCAGACAGGCCCCCTCCCTCTCGGTTTTCAAAGCTCGTTTAAAGACTCACTACTATTCCGTTGCTTTCAACACCAGATGATCCGTGTTTGGTCATTATATTTATTATCTGCAATGTTTTTATGTCTATATTCAGGTTTTTTTTGTACTTCATTTTGTATGTTGCCTATATGTTGCCTGTTTGTTTGTACAGCACTTTGGTTGGCCTTGTCGCTCTATAAATAAAATGGTATGGTATGGTTTGACATCAAAAGATTAATAAATATTGATATTTCAGTTTTATTTTCAGGTATTTTTTTATTTGTCTAGAACTGTTGCGCAACTTAAAAACAGCTTGAAATGTAATGAAATGACAAGACATTTGCCCAAAGTCTGGAAACGGACTCGAGATCAAAGCTAAAACACGGTCTTTGCTCGTCCCATCCATAAAGTCTGACAAAAAAAATTAATATTTAGCTGCATCTGGACTTGGAAAAGCTGCATGGAGCCTGTTCTAGTTGTATGATGTGAACATGTAGCTCAGAGTCGGAGGTTTTAGTTTGTTTTAACTTCTGTCAACATGAGAGAAAAGGTTTGGGATTAAATTAATTTTTGCATTTTGTTGTCTCGCCCAAATGTTAACGCTTTATGAAATGGGTGGATCAAATGAAAGCTTCTTAACCTACACGCCCTACATCTATCCAGCGCCATGGTTCAGGTTATGTTCACGCTGAACGCCACCGCTCTCCTCTACTACTACCTTCGCACTTGCAGAACAGACCCGGGGTTCATCAGAGTCACAGAAGAGAAGAAGAAAATGGTGGGAAAGCTGTGAAAAGTTCACATTTTCTTCCATGTCTTCAGAGATGAGTTTTATTGAATTTTGTGATTTCAGAACGTGGTGGCGTTGGCTGAGGCTGGCTGTCTGGACCCCAGAATATTTTGCACATCTTGTATGGTGGGACAATCCACACAAAACAATCACTTCTTACTGCACCGGACATCAACACCTTGCATTGCTCCAACACCTTTTCTGTGGTTTGCAGGTAAGGAAGCCGATACGAGCCAATCACTGCTTCAGCTGCGATGCTTGTGTTGCGAAGCAGGACCACCACTCCGTCTGGACCAACACCTGCATCGGTACGACTGACGAGTCACGAACGTCAAGATCATTCCATATCACACAACTCTTTACAGCGTATTCACACGATTTCAAAACTAGAAGAGTTTATTTTAGTCTGAAAAATGTCAGGTTTGACTAGAGTTAAACTGTTTCTGGCTTAGTTCTAAATGTTTAATGTTATAAACTATTAAAATGAGATATTTTACATGGTGTTTAAAGATATTTTAAGATTTCTTTATTGGGTCAGAATGCTAAGTGGACCAACTACGGTTTTCTTCATTGACCAGCTTTTTTTCATGTATTCAGAGATTTTTGAGACGATAAATACAAAACTTTAAAATGTTCAATGAACTTTGAATAGATTTAAATCCTAATTTCCAAATCAGTTTTAAACCAGTTCCATCCATCCATTTTCGTCCGCTTATCCGGGGTCGGGTCGCGGGGGTAGCAGCCTAAGTAGGGAGGCCCAGACTTCCCTCTCCCCAGCCACTTGGAGCAGCTCCTCCGGGGGAATCCCAAGGCGTTCCCAGGCCAGCCGAGAAACATAGTCCCTCCAGCGTGTCCTGGGTCTTCCTCTGGGTCTCCTCCCGGTGGGACATGCCCGGAACACCTCACCAGGGAGGCGTCCAGGAGGCATCCTAACCAGATGCCCGAGCCACCTCAACTGGCTCCTCTCGATGTGGAGAAGCAGCGGCTCTACTCCGAGTCCCTCCCGGATGACTGAGCTTCTCACCCTATCTCTAAAGGGCGAAATATACCTGAGCGTACATGCAGTACGCCTATACGCCACGTACGTACATCAAGGCAAAAGTGTAGCCCCGCGTAGCCCCTCAGGGGATGTACGCGCAAAGCTTTTTTTTTACGACCGCGGACGCTTGCGCGGTGTCTGACCATAAACTTCCCCGGCGCCGGACTGTTTTGTATGTTACACAAATGAAATAAATTCCCCTTCTTTATCGCTGATCGGGCCTTTTCTTTTGTTTTTTTGCCTAAAGTCAAGTAACCGCTTCTTCCTCCGTTCACTCGATGACTGAAATGAATGAATTCAGGTCCTACCTGGGTGCGCGATGTTTTAAATATTCCCTGGTGGACTGTGTGCTGCAGGAAAAGCGCTCCCTGTTATTATTTTTATTTCTGAGATAACTTTTTATAACATATATAGTAGAAACACCGCATCAGAACACCGCAGAAGTCTTCAGCGAGCTGCTCATGATGCATTCTCGAGGTTTCACTGAGCTGACTGAAAGCTGTCAATCATTTCAGTAGGCGTGTCAGCAAGTGACCAATCAGCGAGCTCAGTTCAAGTCCCCTCCGCGCGCAGCTGCTCATATTACAACAAGGATCTGAAGCGAGAACGCGAGCGTTTGAAAGCTGATAAAAGCCGAGCTATAGCAGCGAAAACATGCGCACAAAATGCGCACGTACAGTGGCGTACTTCATGTACGCTCAGGTGTATTTCGCCCTTAAGGGAGAGTGCAGACACCCTGCGGAGAAAACTCATTTCAGCCGCTTGTATCCGAGATCTCGTTCTTTCAGTCACAACCCAAAGCTCATGACCATAGATGAGGGTGGGAACGTAGATCGATCGGTAAATTGAGAGCTTTGCCTTTTGACTCAGCTCTCTCTTCACCACGACAGACCGGTACAGCGCCCGCTTCACTGCGGATGCTGCACCTATCTGCCTATCGATTCTCACGCAGAATCAACAAATTAACTCTAAACCAGTTCCAACTTTGTAAAAAAAAAAAAAAAATCAGTCTTAACCGAGGAGCCTTTTACAGTCATTTAGAAAATATAAACAACTGTTGAACCAAGTTACACTCAGTGATAGTTGATAATAGTAATTCATAATTCCAGGGTTCCCTGCAACTCTGGACACCAGTGAAAACCTGGAAAATGACGTTCACATTTTCCAGACTGGGAAAAATCTGTGAATTTGATAAAAATGTTTTAAAAAATCAGTGAATTTGATAAAAACAAAATCAGTGAATTTGATAAAAATGTTTTTAAACAATCAGTGAATTTGATAAAAACAAAATCAGTGAATTTGATAAAAATGTTTTTAAAAAATCAGTGAGTTTGATAAAAACATAAAATTCAGTGAATTTGATAAAAACTAAAATCAGTGAATTTGATAAAAATGTTTTTAAACAATCAGTGAATTTGATAAAAACAAAATCAGTGAATTTGATAAAAATGTTTTTAAAAAATCAGTGAGTTTGATAAAAACATAAAATTCAGTGAATTTGATAAAAACTAAAATCAGTGAATTTGATAAAAACATACAAATCAGTGAATTTGATAAACATACAAATCAGTGAATTTGATAAAAATCAGTGAATTTGATAAAAACATAATCAGTGAATTTGAACACTGATCGTCTGATTAAATAAATGTCACATTTTTGTCATCTGTGTATGTTTCCCATACAAGACGAAATTCGTCTCTGCATTTAACCCAACCACCACAGGTGGTGCAGTGAGCAGCCATAGAAAGCGCCCGGGGAGCTGGGGAAATAGGTGTGCACTCATAGACACCCCAAGGTGTGTAGTGGCCGGGGCGGGGGTTTGAACCTGTGTCCTTCGGGTCCCAAGTCGGCAGCCCTGCCTCTACACCATCTTGGCCAAAGGTGATCCTTCTGAGATTTGGCTGTGTAAATGTACAGGTCCTTCTCAAAAAATTAGCATATTGTGATAAAGGTCATTTTCCATAATGTAATGATAAAAATAAAACTTGCACATATTTTAGATTCATTGCACACCAACTGAAATATTTCAGGTCTTTTATTGTTTTAATACTGATGATTTTGGCATACAGCTCATGAAAACCCAAAATTCATGTCTCAAAAAATTAGCATATCATGAAAAGGTTCTCTAAACGAGCTATTAACCTAATCATCTGAATCAACAAATTAACTCTAAACACCTGCAAAAGATTCCTGAGGCTTTTAAAAACTCCCAGCCTGGTTCATTACTCAAAACCGCAATCATGGGTAAGACTGCCGACCTGACTGCTGTCCAGAAGGCCATCATTGACACCCTCAAGCAAGAGGGTAAGACACAGAAATAAATTTCTGAACGAATAGGCTTTTACCAGAGTGCTGTATCAAGGCACCTCAGTGGGAAGTCTGTGGGAAGGGAAAAGTGTGGCAGAAAACACTGCACAAGGAGAAGAGGTGACCGGACCCTGAGGAAGATTGTGGAGAAGGGTCGATTCCAGAGCCACCGTGTGCAGGAAATGGGCTACAGGTGCCGCATTCCCCAGGTCAAGCCACTTTTGAACCAGAAACAGCAGCAGAAGCGCCTGACCTGGACTACAGAGAAGCAGCTCAGTGGTCCAAAGTACTTTTATTTCGGATGAAAGCAAAGTTTGCATGTCATTCAGAAATCAAGGTGCCAGAGTCTGGAGGAAGACTGGGGAGAAGGAAATGCCAGAAGTCCAGTGTCAAGTACCCACAGTCAGTGAGGGTCACCTGATGGGAACCTCAGCAGTGCCACAGGCTGATTGCCTCCATGCCACGTTGCATTGAAGCAGTCATTTCTGCAAAAGGATTCCCGACCAAGTATTGAGTGCATAACTGAACATACCGGTAATTATTTGAAGGTTGACTTTTTTTGTATTCAAAACACTTTTTTTTTATTGGTCGGATGAAATATGCTAATTTTTTGAGACATGAATTTTGGGTTTTCATGAGCTGTATGCCAAAATCATCAGTATTAAAACAACAAAAGACCTGACATATTTCAGTTTGTGTGCAATGAATCTAAAATATATGAAAGTTTCATTTTTATCAGTACTGTACATTATGGAAAATACTGACCTTTATCACAATATGCTAATTTTTTTGAAGGACCTGTATTAATGCTAGTATTCTGGTATCATTGAGTCCATGTTCTGCTTACAGAGTACACAGTGCATGGATCCTTACTGACTGGCTGTGTGCCTTTTATTTTCTGATGTTTAACAATATAATTATTAGGAACCCATACAGTAGCTACAACATACCTCCAGTCATCTCTGAATGTGGTTCTGCCCACAACCTAAGATGGAAAGTTCTGGTTTTGTGTGTATCTCCTGGATTTTCAGGATTTTCTCGAGTGTAGTTTTCATGAAATGCTGGGAACCATGAATTCCAGACACAAGGCTGCAAACCTTTGCAACTTCCACAAGGAAACAGAAGCATCACAAAGGCTTGGAGACATTTAGGAGAAACCTGACGTTTGTCAACAACCGGTAGTCTCCAAGTCAGAGGCTTGGCTTTTAGTCTTTCCAAGCCGCAGTAATTGTTCTTAATTGTATTGTCGTTTACTCTGAGTTATTTATTAGTATTGGTTCTTTGGTCTTGTATTAACTTATACTTGAGTGTTTTGAACCTAACGGGGAGCTGTCTAATTTAGTTTTATGTTTATAAAATAAAAAAACAGATGACAAACTGTGAGCTTCTGCCTCCAGAACTGTAAACCGAAACCATCATGAGTTATTCTGGATTTTGAAACTCCACTGAGTTCGTCTCAGACGGACAGACAGCAGACACAGCTGTCCAACTTTCTGCTAGCTGAAACAAAGTGTGTGAAAACATCCAGAGAAGAGTGCAAATAACACCTGCAGCCCAGATGTGTGCGCTACTGAGAACATGTGGCACATCTTAAATGTGCACATTTCCAGACTGAAACTGCAGCGGTTTGTACTTTCAGTTCTCAAACTACTACAAAACACAGTTTTATACAAAACATGATGAACTGTGGGTTGTTTGCCTCTTTCCTCAGCGTAGCAGGTATTATCAGATTAGTTTATGTAAACCCACAGAGATGCTATAATACAGCAGGAGTTATTAAAGGGGATCACATGTAAGTATTTAAAAAATTTGTTATGTCTGTGTGCTATCTTGACAATATTAATTCATTTTAATACACAAAATAATTCTTAGATAATTAATTATACCCTTTTTAATTCTGCCATTTTTAACTTTCGTTTTGAACGACCGGTTTCTTGAAGTCCACGCCCTTCAACGATCTGTTAACGCCCTCTGTAACAGCCAGTATCTGTAATGTGTTGTTGTTTTAAAATTAGCTCTTTTTTTATTACTCATTTGACTTACTGTTAGTGCTAGCTTAAGATAACTTACCGAAACCCGTCTGAGCGCGCCGCAATTAGCTGCTCCTTTTAGCATGAGACCACCCGAATCCGATGCTAATGTTAGCTTGTTCCTCTTCCGGTGTTCGCCAGCTCCGCTCGTTGCACGCGGCGATTTTGGGAGTTATCGCTGTTCCAGTCAAGACAACACAAAGTTCACCAAGTGTCTCCCGTAAATTAATCCGTAAGGAGAAGGTCCTCGCTGCTGCGAGGCTGCTGCGAGGCAGAGGCTGTACAGTTGAAGCTCCGCTCCATCGCGCCAGAAGAGGGTCCCGTTGCCGCCGGTCCCTACGCCGGGGGTCCGCTCGTTTAATTTTTGCCGGCTGCGCGTTGGGAGCGATCGCAAATACACTAAAAATTGAACTAAAACATAAAAATAACAATTATACTTTATTTATAAAGCCATTTAAAAAAAACACAGCTGCAACAAAGTGCTGTACACATGAAATTAAGAACATATAAACAAAAGATGAGATGAAATCATGAAAAACAACAGTCATGTGTTTAATACAGAAGTGGGTGGAGCATCACCAGGGGTTGCTAGGTGAGGGGCTGGACTCAGGTTGTGGTGGGTTGTCCTCTCGCTTGTGACGTCACATGCGAGAGTATTTTAAAACGAACCGTTTGTATCACAGTAAAATAAATCTACTTAGAGTAAATAAACCACTGGGTGCATTTTTTTGGCCTTAGGACTGTTTTTTTATTAAGTAAATACCCAAAGTTGAGTAAAAAAAAACATTAAAAAGTGAATTTTGAATGTGTGGTCCCCTTTAAAACAAATTCTAAAATACGTGTAGAAATTTTTACTTAAAAAAAAAACTGTTCATTTTTTCCCTTTTCAGGTGCGAGGAACCATTACTACTTTGTCCTCTTCCTGCTCTCCCTGATGCTGCTTGGATCCTGGATGCTCTACGGTTGTTTCATGTGTGAGTGACTGAGAACACCGTGACCTTAGAACCTCCACAGTTCTTTTTAAACCAACAAAGATTCCTGCTGTGGGTTTTATTTTATTTTATTTTTTCCAGACTGGTCCAATCACTGCACGTTTCATTATGAGGATCAGGGTGTGTGGGGCGTCGTCACGGCCCTGGTCAGCTGCTCCCCCTGGGTGCTCAGCATCTTTGTGCTGTCATTTTATCACGCCTGTTGGTCCGGTTTGGTCCTGCTGGTGCAACTTTACCAGGTGATGGAACAAACGTGTTGATCAGCTTCTTTGTCCCAACAATCTACTGGACTTGTTCTGAGAGTCATGACGGATTCATTTGTATCCTTGAGATATTTATAGAGATTGTAATGGTTTGACACTACAGTTATAATAGAAAGAAGAATACTATAAAATATTTACGTTTATATGCAGGTACCATAATTTCCAGACTATTAAGCACGCCTGAATCTGCACCCACTAAATTGAAAAAAAATTGTACATTTATAGGCCGTGCTCATCTATAAGCCTTGTGTGTCCTCATTGTATGAAACATGAGATATTTACACAGAAATATTTTTAAACTTAATTACACAAGTACTGGAAACATACATAGAGTACAGTAAATGTTTTTTGTGAACAGTGCCTGTAACATGACTGGTTAAAAAAAAAAAAAAACTACAGTAGCCTACCAGGAAGTCATCGATTGTTATCTTT
This sequence comes from Garcialebias charrua, assembly GCA_038048925.1. Classification (NCBI taxonomy): domain Eukaryota; kingdom Metazoa; phylum Chordata; class Actinopteri; order Cyprinodontiformes; family Rivulidae; genus Garcialebias; species Garcialebias charrua. The sequence goes on from JBBPBX010014969.1 coordinate 41,555, forward strand.
ACCTTCCTCCTGCGCTCTTCCTCCTGTGCACTGTGCTGGAGAATCCATCATGCAGCAGCCTTTCCAAACCCAATGGTGATGGGAGGATTTTATTTTTATTACACCACTTCACTGTCAGGATCCACTAACAGTCTTTCAATTCAATTCAGTTTATTTATATAGCACCAAATCACAACAAAGTTGTCTCAGGGCACTTTACAGGAACATTCACTTAGAAAGACAATCAGTACAGTTCTCTATCTAAGGAAGACTTGCGGCCAGTTTTGGTCAACGATTTCTCACCACCAGTCATCCAAGCCTCCCACAGAGTGCCACATGAATGCACGATTCACACTTATTCACTGGCTGCAAAGTTTCCCCGTCCCTGGTGGCACAATGGGGAGGGGAGGAAGGGGGTGGAATTTAATTTCCCCCCCTCCTCACTGTGACCTGTTTGGTAGTTTTATTGGTCAGATTATTTTTTACCTTTATTTATACAAGTACCATATTTTTCAGCCTATCAGTTGCAGTTTTTTGCATATTTTACATGCCCTGCGACTTAAAGGGCGAAGCAACATATTTATGGATCCCCCCCCATTTATAAACCATTTTTTGGCTGGGATATGACCGTTTTCATTCATTCTGACTGAAATAATTGAGCAGTACCACGTTCAGCCACTTGATGGCAGATTAGTAGTAGCTATGTGGCATGCCGTTGTATCATGTAATAGGTAAATGTGGCTATAATGACAAATTCAAACAAGTTCAAGACAAAAACAACTGGACTTTATTTATTATGTTTTACTTTATACTTTGTTTTTGTTTTTTTCTTGGAACTTTTTTTTTTTTTATCATGTCCTGGATGACTGAGAATCGTAACCAGCTATTAATGACACAATCTACCCCCTCCCCCCACCTTCGTTCTGCTGCTGCTTGGAGCAAGTTAAACCAGCTGCACCGCCCCAGCGAAATGTAGCTAATTTCACCACTAAAATGCATTTATTAAGTAAAAGTTCAGCTGAGACACATCTTTGCTATAATTTCGAGCAAACAAATAATTGTTTGGGTGCTTTTCTTGTTAAAATTTTTTTAAACGAGCAGTGTCCCCCCTTCTTTGCGCACTCGCGGAGCACCGAGGCAGCGAAACTGTTTGAAATTCAGCTGATTTGATCGTTAAAGTGCATTTTTTAAGGAATAGTTCAACAGAGACACACCTTTGCTATAATTTCAAGCAAATAAATACAGTAATTGTTTTTAGTTGTGCTTATCTTGTTAAATTTCAAAGAAATGTGGAGGCTCATCTCTCTGCGCATGCCCGCCGCTTCCGCGTATCGGCTTTTGAAATGCAGCTGATTTGACCGTCAAAGTGCATTTATTAAGCAAAAAGTAGACTGAGACAGACATTTACTATAATTTTGAGCAAACTAATAATTGTTTTTAAGTGTTGATCTTGTTAAAGTCCTCCTTGCACGCTCTCACAGCCGCCATTTGGCAGCCCATCGATTTTTGGCACAACACCGGCCCACATTTCCGTGTTGTCAGCGGTGACGTGTAACAAATGCAACGTGTCAGCGGCGACGCATAATGGATATGACGTATACGGCGAAGTGACATATATTTATGAATTTTTCCATTTTTTTTAGACATGTTTGGACTGATGCGACATATAAGGCGTGCAACGTGTACGGCGGAAAATACCGTAGTCACATTGAGTCCCGAGGACCCACCCCCCATGAGAGACGTGTATTGGGCTGCTCTGTGAATGCCTGGTTGTGACGAAACTTAATGTTTTGGCGGCATGAAGCTCGTTAGCCCATCAGAAATGAAAAAAATATCCATAAATTAGCTGCAGCATAAGCCGAAGGCATCAACGCATGTGAAAAAAGTAGCAGCATATAGTCCGGAAATCATGGTAGTTTGGAAAAGGTTAGTGAATTACAACCGTTTAGACTGCAAGTGCTGAGCCGAGTCACACCTGTTAATCTGGTTTTCTTATCTGCTGCATGCGAGTGGTTTGGAGACACCTGCTCTTCTTATGAGTAAAATGTTTTTTGTTTGTTTTCTGTCTTTGTGTTGGAACAGATTGCATTCCTGGGAATAACCACAGCAGAGCGAACAACTCTGATCTTTCAGCAAAAGAGAATGAGACAACCAGTGTCCATGAGACAGAATCCCTTCAAGTGAGTCCATCAACATAAACTGTGTTAGGGGCTGAGATATTCTACATTTTAGAAATTGACCAATTTCTATATACTGTAATAAGATCATTATTTCATTCTTGTGATGCAGCAACATTCAAGTAAATAGTTTAGTCTGCTGCTGTCTGATCGTAGGGCTGGACGATCTACCATACCATTTTATTTATAGAGCACTTAAAACAGTGACAAGGCCAACCAAAGTGCTGTACAAACAAACAGGCAACACACACAATGAAGTACAAAAACAAATAGACATAAAATCATTGCAGATAATAAATATAATGACCAAACACCGATCATCTGGTGTTGAAAGCAACGGAATAGACGATATAATTTGATATTGATATAAACAATATAAAAGCCTCAGAAAAACTACAAACTGTACAAATAATTTAATGTTCACCTTTTATTTGTATTTAGCCTTCAAAGAAATTTGAAATCACTGTCAAATAAACATAAAACTCAACTTTGTCAATATTAATAGTTTTAACTTTAAACAGCAACATAACCTAATCCATGCAGTAAACACGTGTTTCTCTTTTGATACAGCTGGGAGTGTTTCAGGGACATGTTGGCTCAAACTTTTATTGTGCTTCATCTTCTGACTCTCAGCAAACTCTTAGGGGTGTAACTCGCTCCCTCACTATCCAAGATGGCGCCGTTGTTGTTTGAGGCTCGCTGTCTGATGCTCTTCCTGTTTTTTCTGTTTGCTTTTAATTTTAACACAAGTGTGAACGCTCGGATTGTGTATGATCGCCAAAGTTTATTGGACATTGGAGCCTCGACTGGTAATATGATACCATGGAATTATACCGGAGACAAGACCCCGCCCTTGCTGCTGGGCATTCCAGCGTACCTGTGTCGGTCCTGCTGGTCTCTACCTTTCCGACGGAAGCGAACCCGCCGTCGTGGCAGACGCAGCGGTTGGCTAGTACGTGCGAAGGCAGCTTTGGGGCATTGTTTTCCGGACTCATTCAGTGCGCGTAGGCTGGTGCCGCGCCTCTCCTTCCCGTTGCGCGTGCTGGATCCTGTGGGTACCTGCTTGGTGCCTGTTGGTGGAGGCTAGGGCTGGACGATATGGCCAAAATTTTTATCACGATATAGTTCTTAATTTCGGTCGATATCGATATAATTCGATATCGATATAAACAATATAAAAGCCTAAAAAAAACTATAAACTATACAAATAAATTAATGTTCTCCTTGTATTTGTATTTAGCCTCCAAAAAGATGGAAATCACCATCAAATAAACATAAACTTCTCAACCCAATAATTCTCAGTCGGGTCATCTGGACACTTTCTTTTTTATAGAAACGTTTCACCCTCCATCCTCCATCCAATTTCTATAAAAAGAAACTGTCCAGATGACCCGACTGAAAATTATTGGATTTGGTACGTGGATTATTGAGCATGAACTTTCTTGCCATAAAATTCTCAACTGTGTCAATATTAATAGTTTTAACTTTAAACATCTTTAAAATTTACAGCATTGAAATTCATAGTTAATTAAATAAAACTTTTGGGTGTTGTTATTTATAAGAAGCTGACATAGAAATCTCATGGAAATTACTTAAGAATAAAAATAACAAAATCAATTGCATTACTGTATAAAGTAAAATAGTTTTTGAATGACAAAGTTTTGAATATATTGAATAATGTAATGATTGTTCCATATTTAATCTGTTGTATTGAAGTTTGGGGAAAAGCATGTAAAACTATTACAAACCCTGTTTTTTTTTGTTTTGTTTTTAAAGAGCTACAAGAATTATTAGTAGGAAGTGCTATGGTCACCCAACAAATATTTCATCAGTTTAAATTATTAAAATTTTATGATTTGGTTGAACATAGTATTTTACAAGTCATGTATAAAACTGAAAAAAAAATTACCCCCCAAATATTCAATTAAAATTTGTTTAAAGTTATTAAACCCTGAAGGGAATGTAAATGTTTGTAAAACCTCCATTTAGGACTAGTTTGAAGGAGCTGAGTTGTAAATCAGGAAACAGGATTGTGTTGACTTGATATCACCATAAACATTTCTAAAACTTATATGTTTTAAAATATGATTAAATCAAAGTTGTTGGGAAGGTGTGGTGCAGGTGAAGTGAAGGTTGTTGTTTGTTTGTAGTTATTTTGTATTTTTTAAACAAGGGGCAGATATTAAAACACTATTTTCGTCTTTCTGCACATTTTCATTCAGTGTTTTTTCTTCTTCTGATGAATTTGTTTTATTTTGAATAAAAAAACATGCAGCGCTGCTGGGGCTGTTTGTTTACGTTGTAGTTTCAGGGACACGTTGGCTCAAACTTTATTGTTCTTCATCTTCTGACTCTCATATTATATCGAGTGGAAACTCTTCAGATAAAACAAGTTAGATGTTCCCACCGCTAGTTAGAACGACTCTCACCCCAAAAATACACTACACGCGGTCCGTGTCCGCTCCGCTCCGCAGGTCGCAGCTGAGCGAGTCCAAAGTCCACTGCCTCCGCTCAGCTCAGGTCCGCATGGATGCGCCGCTCCAAGACGCATGCGCGGGAATTGCGAGATTGCGCGATAAATCAAGTGATAAATAATGAAGTCAGAACAAAACAATTCATTCGGTGGAAGAAGGAGAACAACAGTAAAGGCTGCCTTGATCTTCTCTCGTAAATAAGCGACAGGACATGGTTTGAGCAACAGGAAGTGATGTTTACATTTCAGAATAAAATACTTTTTTATTTATTTATTTCTTGTATTGCGTTATTAGGTGTAGTCATAGTCATAAATATAATAGTTTAGTCATAGAATAGTCATAAATGATAGTTTGACAGCATTTTTGTACAAATAAATCCGTATAGAGCTAGGATTAGTCCGCCCGTGGTGATTTTATTTTGTAAATACGGAAGTTGTGCTCGTTCCTTTTCCTGTTGGTGCGACGTAATCTTCAAAATTGACTCCGGCACAGCTCCGTCATCCGGCAGAAATAGAAAAATTTCTAATTTTGACGGACTGCCGTCCGCTCTCCGCAGCTCACCGCCGCCGTGCGGAGCCAGTGTACTTTATCTCATTGATTATAATGGGTGCGTATTTGCTGCGGAGGTCGGACCGGAGCGGGGCGGAGCTGGAACGCGTGTAGTGTATTTTTGGGGTCAGTCACGTTTTGCAAAATAAAGAAACCGAGTAAGACTCGCTGCAGATGAGACCTGCAGTTTAACAAAACCGAACTACGTCCACACCAACGAATTAGTCTTTCCTCTCATCAGTGATGTCGTCTGCTTTCTCTTCGCTTGTGAAACTTTGTTCAGTCACATTCTGACGGTCATGAGCACTCGTTTGACTCGTTTTGAAGCGAAAACTTAACGCGCTTTGGAGACTAGCTTAGCTTTTAGCCTGCTACCGCTAACGCCTGCTGAGTGAGCGCTGCGTAACAACGACGTCACCACGCACGTTTTGTGTCACAGCTTTTTCTGTCCGGGCGGGTTGTTGAAGCAGCCGCTCCAACCCGAACAGAAACAGAAAAACGTTGTAAAATCCTATCGAAATATCGAAAATATGCTTAAACTTCATATCATCGTTATTGAATAAAAGTATATCGCGATATTTATCGTTATTGAATTATCGTCCAGCACTAGTGGAGGCCATGATGGAGCGGTCCAGCCTCGTCCTCCCTGCACTCCTCGACCCTGTAGACGTGGGGTGAATCTTCTTAACCTACGATCTCTTCGCCGGGAATCTCGGATGCCAGATGGTGGCGGAGATCCGCCGATCTCGACCAGGATCGGTCTGATAAATGCTAGGTCGCTAGCTAACAAAACATTCGTCATCAAGGATTACTTTTCCTCTCAAGGCCTGGATTTCTTGTTTATAACCGAATCATGGACAAGTGGTTTGGGTGAGTCCAGCGTCTTTAATGAACTTTTGCCGCCGAACTGCTGCTACTTTAATTTTCCGAGGATGACGGGTCGAGGAGGAGGAATAGTGACAGTTTTTAAGAACTGTTTTACTTGTAAACAATTACCTCCAGCCCGTTTTGGTAGCTTTGAGCTTGGTCTCTTTGAACTTGGTAGCTCCCACACTGTGTTGTGTGCGGTGGTCTATCGGCCGCCAAAGTACAACAAAGATTTTATAAATGACTTTTCTGATTTCCTGGCCGATATCATGCCACGGTATGACAAAATTTTATTGGCTGGTGATTTCAATATCCGTGTCTGTTGTCCTACTTCACCTATGGCTCAGTCGTTTCTTAATGTTATTGATTCTTTTAATCTTGTGCAGTTTGTGACTGGTGTTACTCATGAGTTTGGACACACACTTGATTTGGTTTTATCTTTCGGTCTACCAGTTTTTAATTTAGTGATTGGTGACCCATTATTTTCAGACCATATGCCTGTTTTATTTGAGATAAAGCAGTCCATTACCAAAGTTAAACCATGTGCTGCAGTTCGGCTCTGTCGTGTTCTTAACCCTTCCACTGCTGTTCAGTTTTCTTCTGTTTTTAATGAGAACTGTACAATCCCAGAGACTGTGGGAAATAAAACCGAGGACATCAGCAACTGGTTTTATTCTACCTGCAAAGCAGCTCTGGATTCGGTGGCACCATTAAAAATTAGACCTGCAAAATCCAAACATGAACCCTGGTTAAATGATGTCACTCGAGCTGCCAGGAGAAACTGTCGTAAAGCTGAACGTAAATGGAAGAATGATAACTTGCAGGTGTCACTTCAAATATTGAAGGAATGTTGGCGCTGTTATCAAAGAACTGTAAAAGATGCCAAAAGAAGATACCTGACTAATATCATTGTATCCAACAGTCACAATCCTGCTGTTTTATTTAGAACTATTAATTCTGTTTTAAATGCCCCACATGGTGCTATTGTGGAGACTTCCCCTGCTCTCTGTGAAAGTTTCTTACACTTCTTTGTTGAGAAAGTCACTTCTATTAGGGCCCAGATCATACCCACTGTTCATGACCCTGTAGATACTGTGCCTTGCTCTGCTATTTTTCATAGCTTTGAATGTGTGACTTTGCATTCCCTGCAGGAGGTCGTTAGCCACTTAAAACCAACTGGTTCTCCAGACGATGCTATTCCACCTCGACTATTCAATGAGGTTTTTCTTTCTATAGGTCCTTCGATCCTTGCTCTTGTGAATAGTAGCCTGTCCTCAGGTGCTGTTCCTGAAAATTTGAAACATGCAGTTGTCCAGCCTCTAATTAAGAAATCAAACTTGGATACTGCTGTCCTTGCGAACTACAGACCAATTTCTAAATTGCCCTTCGTTTCGAAAATTCTTGAGAAGGTAGTTTATAATCAGCTAATGGCCTATCTCATTGAAAATAATATTTTAGAGGTTTTTCAGTCCGGTTTTAAATCATTTCATAGCACAGAGTCAGCTCTTTTAAAAGTTTTTAACGATATATTCTTGGCGACTGATTCTGGTGACTGCGTTGTTTTGGTGTTGTTGGATCTATCAGCTGCGTTTGACACAGTGGATCACAACATTTTAATCACACGTTTGGAACAGTGGGTGGGCATTGGTCATATAGCCTTAGATTGGTTTAAATCTTATCTGACCAAGCGTACTTTTTGTGTCTGTCTTGATGGACATAGGTCCTCCTCTGCTCCACTCTCATGTGGTGTTCCGCAGGGCTCAGTTTTGGGCCCTCTTTTATTTTTGTTGTACATCCTTCCGCTTGGTTCTGTTTTTAGGAAATACGGGATTGCTTTTCATTGTTATGCAGATGACACACAGATCTACGTACCTTTAAAGAAGGCAGACTCTGCCTCTCTTCGGTCTCTGTTCCTATGTTTGGAAGATTTGAAGGCCTGGATGGCCCTAAACTTCTTAAGACTTAACGAGGACAAAACAGAGGTGGTGATTTTTGGCAATTCGACTGAAGACTCTCTGTCCGATTGCTCCTTGGCTCAGTATGTCCGGCCAGTTGTTACAAATCTAGGGGTCAAGCTGGATGCTGGTCTTAGGCTGGAGTCTCAGATTAAAGCAGTTGTGAAATCCAGCTTTTTTCATTTGAGGCAGCTAGCCAAAGTAAAAGCCATCCTTCCTAGACAGCACTTTGAAACAGCAATCCATGCATTTGTGACCACACGGCTGGATTACTGTAATTCACTTTATGTTGGTATTAGTGATCTGTGTACTTCCCAGCTTCAGAGGGTTCAAAATGCAGCTGCACGACTCTTAACAGGTACACGAAAATTTGATCACATTTCCCCTGTTTTGGCATCTTTGCACTGGTTACCGGTGCGTTACAGGATTCATTTTAAAATACTTTTATTTACTTTTAAAGCTCTAAATGGCCATGCCCCTCCATACCTGTCAGAGCTGCTGCATTACTACACACCCTCTCGTTCGCTCAGGTCAGCTGACCAGTTGCTTCTAATAATAATAATAATAATAATGAATTCAATTTATAA
>JBBPBX010014970.1:24191-37392 GCA_038048925.1 Garcialebias charrua
CCCGACATGCACCCGACATGCACCCGACATGCACCCAACATGCACCCAACATGCACCCGACATGCACCCGACATGCACCCGACATGCACTCGACATGCACTCGACATGCACCCGACATGCACCCGACATGCACCCGACATGCACCCGACATGCACCCGACATGCACCCGACATGCACCCAACATGCCTTTAGGTCAAATTATTAATCAGTTCAACATTTCTTTTCACCTCTATGCCGACGACACACAGCTTTACATCAGGACTGGATCATCCTCATCATCCCCATCTCCATCTTCACTCACTGTTCTCTCTGCCTGCCTGGAGGAAATAAGGGCATGGATGAATCAGAACTTTCTTCAATTAAACTGCTCCAAGACTGAGGCCATATTGATTGGCACCCCTCACCAGATACAAACATCAACTTTAACAACAATCTCCTTCTCTGGTCAAGACATCCCCCTCTCCACCTCTGTTACAAATCTTGGAATAAAAATGGACTCTCATCTTACATTTGAAAATCACATTAAGCATCTGTTTAAAACTTGCTTCTTCCATCTTCGAAACATCTCCAGACTTCGCCCATCTCTGACTTTTCCTGATGCTGAGAAACTCGTCCATGCCTTTGTCTCCTCCAGGCTCGACTACTGCAACTCCCTGTTTATTGGAATCCCTGGCAAAAACCTTCAGAAACTTCAATATATTCAAAACAGTGCAGCAAGGATTTTATTGAGAGCTCGTAAATTTGAACATATTACACCCATTCTCCATAACCTCCATTGGCTTCCTGTCACCTACAGAATTCAATACAAAACTGCTCTCATTACACATCAATGCTTACATGGAACTTCACCTGACTATCTAAAGGACATTCTTGCACCATATTCATCCACCCGGTCTCTACGATCACAGAACAGTAATCTACTTCACATTCCACGAACCAAATTAAGGACCATGGGAGACAGGGCATTCTGTGTGGCTGCCCCCCGCCTATGGAACTCCCTTCCTGACTGCCTGAGAGCTCCACAGTCACTGGTTGACTTTAAAAGCGGTTTAAAGACTTTTCTTTTTAAGCAAGCCTATTCTGCCCCCGCATGATTTTATCTTTGATCTTGGTTGATAGTATTATTGATTTTACTTGATTTTATCACTTGTTTTATTTATTTATTTATTTATTTATTTTTTAAGCAGGCCTATTCTGCCTCCACATGATTCTGTTTTTAATCTTAGTTAATACCATTATTGATTTTATTTGATTTTATCACTTGTTTTTATTGTTGTAGCACTTTGAGATTTTTATTAATGAAAAGTGCGGTATAAATTGAATTTATTATTATTATTATTATTATTAACATGCACCTGACATGCACCCAACATGCACCCGACATGCACCTGACATGCACCTAACATGCACCTGACATGCACCCAACATGTACCCAACATGCACCCGACATGCACCTGACATGCACCTGACATGCATCCAACATGCACCCAACATGCACCTGACATGCACCCGACATGCACCTGACATGCACCTGACATGCACCTGACATGCATCCAACATGTACCCAACATGCACCCGACATGCACCTGACATGCACCTGACATGCATCCAACATGCACCCAACATGCACCTGACATGCACCCGACATGCACCTGACATGCACCTGACATGCACCCAACATGCACCCAACATGCACCCGACATGCACCCAACATGCACCCAACATGCACCCAACATGCACCCGACATGCACCTGACATGCACCCAACATGCACCTGACATGCACCTGACATGCACCCGACATGCACCTGACATGCACCTGACATGCACCCAACATGCACCTAACGTGCACCCAACGTGCGCCCAACGTGCACCTCCTGTCAAATGTTTCAGCACCCTGTCAGTTTTTATTCAAAGGAGACTTTTAACTGATACTTCTGTGAACCGTTTTAGACTTTTTTACATTTTTGCAAGTCTTAAAATTAATAAGAAAATATTTGTCCACATTTTTTATTTTTATTTCATTTTGAACAGTTAAAATATTAACAAAGCAACAAGAACATGAGTAAAAAAGTAAATGTTTCCACCAAAATATTCTGTAAACAAAAATAAATGTTTGAAAAGTGAGAATCAAAAGTGTATCCAGCCCTGTCCCTAAGTTTATATTCAAATTCTGAATTCAATATATACATAAATATCCAGACATGCATGGATACTTGCAGCACACTGTATACATGCAGACATGCATGCATACCTACGCATACATAAATATACCTGCAGTTACAAATTAGTGCAAACAAACAGATTAACAATTTGTTTTATTCTTTCAGCTTTTCCCACCTTTTTAGGGGTTGCCACAGTGACTAAAGGCTCACCCATAGCTCTGCGTAGGACCGTACGCGTGTCCGTACGCAGACACTTCACCCCCACAGCTCATCGTTCGTTCTCACGTTCATTCTCGTGTTTTTGCACCAAATTCTTGACGTCATTTGAGCAGATGCAGCGGAGAGCGTTTACCTACGGAACAAATTGAGGTCGCTGATTGGTCATTTGCTGACACGCCTACTGCACTGATTGACAGGTCGGGTGGGGAAAAAAGGCGAGAGCTGGCAGCTTCTGCAGCAGCGGTGTTCTGTGTTTATATGTTAATAAAAAGTTCTAATTAAAAAAAAAAAAACAGGGAGCGCTGGTCCTGCAGCCCACACATCAGACCAGCACACCAGGAAATCTCCAGAACCTCCCGCAGCCACGCTGGACCTAATAATAATAATAATAATAATACATTTTATTTGTAGGCGCCTTTCTTGGCACTCAAGGTCACCTTACATTGTCAGTCATAAAAAAACAAAAAAAAAAAACCAGACACATTATAAACACAGAAAAAAACAAGTAAAATGAATAAAAAAATAAATAAGACAATGCAGACCTACAGTAATTTTCTGTTAAATCAAATCTAATGTGTAATGGTATATAATCACTCACTGACAGTGGCAGTGAAATCAAAATGTTTTTTTTTTCTGTCTGAAGACTACATTTATTGAAACCAGGCTTCTCTTAACTCTTTGACTCCAAGTGATGGACGTACTTTTAGTGTTGATTAAAATGAATTAAATTACACTCCCATGGAACGTCCACTAAAATGCCTAACCTCAAGCATGAGAAGTCCGTACATGTTATTAACTTTACCAGCTTATTTAGCAAAGTTATTCAGCACTTAGCGCTCACAGTTTTATAACAAATGCAATAAATCTACAGGTAGTCCCCGAGTTACGACGCAGTTCTGTTCATACGCCCGTTCGTAACACGGAAATCGTCGTAAGTCGGAAAATACGTCCAAACGGCCCCTCATACGTACAGTACTGTATTTTTTTACCAAGCACTTAACACAGTACCCTACATATTTATCAAAAAACACATACATTTGGAGCCATAATGAAGGGAAAAAAGAGTTAATTTCTTACTGGGAGCTGGTCAATTCTTCCTCCGTCTGTTAGCATGTTAGCTCGTGCACCTCCGAGCTCCTGCAGCTTCCAACGTCTGTTAGCATGTTAGCTCATTGCTCAGCTGTATCCTGTCTGCCTCATAAACTTTCGCTCAAAACAATAAGGTCTCCTGTATTTCCATGTGCAGTCCAGAGTTAGCATATTTAGCATATTAGCCCCTCCTGACCTCCTCTGCTCCAGTCTGCCTGAGGTCTCCTGTAAGTTTCCAGCACGTCAAGCCCCCCTCCCTCCTGTAAATTTTGTTTTGGTACCGTATTTTCTGGTGTAAATGCGCATAAACCACATAACTTGAAACAATGCTTTTCAATGGAAGGCGTTCGTAACCATGAAACGTCGTAACTCGAGACCGCCGTAACCCGGGGACTACCTGTATGATGTTTTTATTTGTTTGTTTAAACGTAACTTTCCATGAAGCTAAAATGGTAAATGACTGTTCCTTGTCTAGACTAAAACATTAACAACTCTGAGAGAAGCTGTATGATCCAGTCAGAATCAGATCGGAGGACCGGACTTCACTTTGTTGGATGTTTCTACCTGATTATTGAGCATCAGGTATGATCATGCTTTGATGTTTTGTTTTTCAGAGAGGAGCATCGATGTAAGGGTTTTAAATGGTTCATGGAGGAGATAGCATATGACATTCCACTGCACTACCCTCTTCCTCCGAAAAATGTAGAGTGGGGGGAGGTAAGCATAAACACAGCATGTTGACTGGCTAACTTATTTTTCCCGTTGTTTAATTAACGTGTTTTCTGTCATGTCTGGTGTGTGCAGATTCGAGGCTTTGACACTAGTTACTGTATTGACAGTATGGGACATACAAATGGAGGGAATGTGGAAATTGGCCCTTGCCACAGGATGGGGGGCAACCAGGTAACCTTGGTTAATCTAATTACAAAATAATCACCATGGCAAGAAACTTATCAACCAGTGAGCTCCACATATCTGTGCATGTCCATAAAGACTGTGTCGTTGAGAGAGGAGTCAAAGTACAGCTCTGATGCTGCTGAGAAGGTTGCACATGTTCAGGATGACCAGACTCTTTGGACAGAACATTGGTTGTACACATTTTTGTCATACATTCAAAACTCAAATGCTTTTTTCTGTGACGGACACAAGAAAATGGAACCATTGTGAATTCTGTGAGACTTTCTACACTTTAGTCTCCGTCATGAGTGCTGCTTCTACAACCTTTCAGGCTGAAGAGAAACATCAGAAATCTGTTGTTGCTCATGTGGTGTGAGATGTTCTTTTTCACATGCACCTTTGATATTCAGAGAGAACTTCCACTGCAGCAGATGTTACACAGCAACAGCACAGTTAGCAGAGATGGATGTTTATTGTCAGTTGATGGTAGAGGAGTTGTTAACCACCGTTTCTGACAGTGTGCACAACAATGAGCGAAGAACAAGTCACCATCAGATGTGTTCTCCCTCCTGTCCAGTACAACCACAAAGAGCCATCTGTGCACAGCCTCTCCTTCTACAAGTTCTTTGACTGTCTGTAGAAGTTTAGTTGGTGTAAAGATGGATGTGGTTTGAGCAGCTGCTTCTCAGCTGAGCAGTTGCAGACACAGTTCTTCCTGCTCCTCTTTATTTATAAAGCCATTACAAAAAACCACAGCTGCAACAAAGTGCTGTACACATGAAATTAAGAACATTTAAACAAAAGATGAGATGAAATCATGAAAAACAACAGTCATGTGTTTAATACAGAAGTGGGTTGAGCCTAACCAGGGGTTGCTAGGTGAGGGGCTGGACTCAGGTTGTGGTGGGTTGTCCTAGCGCTTGTGACGTCACAAGCGAGATTGACTTCCAGTTTATTTCAAAAACGAAACCTATATTATCACAGTAAAATAAATCTACTTAGAGTAAATAAACCACTGGGTGCATTTTTTTGGCCTTTGGACTGTTTTTTTATGAAGTAAATACCCAAAGTTGAGTAAAAAAACATTAAAAAGTGAATTTTGAATGTGTGGTCCCCTTTAAGATAAGACAAAATAAGATAGAACTTTATTGATCCCGCAAGAAATTTTTGTGCCAGAGTTTAAGTACAAAGGAACATACACAAGAATCACAAGATATAAAAATAACAGAGAATATAAAAATGCCAACAATTAAGTTAATTAAAAGTAAAAAAAAAAAAGGATAAAAGTTTAAAAGTTAATTCAAATTAAATTCAAATTAAGTAAATTAATGAGGCTTGTTACACATTAACACGTTTTGTTACAGGTTAACGAGGTTCATTACAGGCCAACTAAGCTCGTTACAGGCTAATAAGGCTCGTTAAACCAGCTGCTGGTCATGGTGTCCATCATCAGCTTCCCGCGTGCCCGGACCAGGTAAATAACGGGAGTTGTCGGCCGGTGCAGCGCACTGCTCAACCCAGAGAGGCTGTTACTGAAAATCTGCGGCCGCTGACGTGCGCACACTCCACCGCTACTCGAACCACCTCGGAAAACATCAGGATGTGTGTGGTCAATGCTAGATCTGTCACCAACAAAACTTTCATCCTCAGGGATTACTTTTTTGTTGAGAGTTCGTAAATTTGAACATATTACGCCCATTCTCCATAACCTCCATTGGCTTCCTGTCACCTACAGAATTCAGTACAAAACTGCTCTCATTACACATCAATGCTTACATGGAGCTTCACCAGATTATCTGAAGGATATTCTTATTCCATACTCATCCACCCGGTCGCTGCGGTCACAGAACAGTAATCTCCTTCACATTCCGAGAACCAAATTAAGGACCATGGGAGACCGGGCTTTCAGTGTGGCTGCCCCCCGCCTGTGGAACTCTCTTCCTGACTGTCTGAGAGCCCCACAGTCTGTGGTTGACTTTAAGAGCGGCTTGAAGACCTTTCTTTTCAACCGAGCATACTCTACCTCCTCATGATTCTACTTTTGATCTTAGCTGATATTTGGGGGTTGCCATTGCATGTAAATGCAGCCACCTATTGTTATTGTGCTCGAACGTGTGTCTACATTGTCGTCGAGCGTTAATGCGGCTTGAACCACAATGTCTACCCCCACAAAAGTTATATCAAAACGACTGGCTCGGCCCCCTGATGTGTGCTATTACTTTTATTGGCATTTCGAGTTACCATGGCAACGTAATTTGCGAACAAAGACGTAATGAATCTCCAAATCCAGGAACTAGTTGGTTACTGCCCACTTATTATTCTACACCAGAAAAAGTTATCTTTTTCAACTTTAATACGGACCGAACCACAAAGTGAACCCCCACAAAAGTTATATCAAAACGACCGGCCCGACTCAGAGATGTGTGCTATTACTTTTCTAAGCAATCGGAGTTACCATGGCGATGTATTTTGCTAACAAAGTTGCCATATTTCCCCATTGAAAATGAATGGGAGAACACTCCTCACACAAACTGCTGCTGTCAAGTCACATGATTTAGAATCTGATGAAAACATACTCACTGTTGGTACTGTTTGACGTATTTATCACATGTATCTCTAGAACTAATTAACATTTGGAGCCATTTTGATCCAAGATGTCCGGCAACAGCCTGGCAGCCCCCGTCAAAGTTTCTCCAGGAACTTTCTAGTATTGATTTTAATTGTTTTATTTGTTTTATTGACATTTAATTCTGTTGCACCTTGTAGCACTTTGAGATTTTCATTAATGAAAAGTGCGTTATAAATTGAATTCATTATTATTATTATTATTATTTTCAAGAGCACGATTTAACCTTTTTCTTTGTCACAGAATCTTGGATGTCGCCGGGTGAGTCCAGCGCCTTGACGGAATTATTACCACTGAACTGTCTGTATTTTAATGACCTGCGGCCATCAGGTCGAGGTGGTAGTGGATTATTAACAATATTCAAATCAACTTTTGACTGTAAACAACTGCCCATCCCTGTTTCCTGCTCCAGTTTTGAGCTGACTGTCTTTGGACTCGGCCATTCACCTGCGACTTTATGTGCACTCATCTACCGAGCTGCTGTCATGAGAAGCCCTTGGTTAAGGACTTTTTAGATTTATTGGACTCATTTAATCTAAATAAACATGTAAACGGTCCCACCTAAGAGCGAGGACATATACTGGACCTTGTTTTAACTCGTGATATGACTGTTACTAATCTTAAAATCTGTGACGATGCATTTTCAGACCACATGCCAGTCCGGTTTGAGTTCACCCTCCACCATCTAACTCCTAAGCCGTGCATTCCTGCACATCGCAGCCGGACCATTAACCATTTCACTGCTGCACATTTCACAGATGTTTACAACTCTAAATGATAATTCAGTCCCTGGTGTTTCTCTCCACCACTGAGGAACTGACATCCCAGTTCAGCTCTGTCCAGGGGCGATCCTAGCCTATTTGGCGCTCTGGGCGAGCAACACCAACCCCACCCCCCACCCTTCCGCTAGGTTGCCAGTGGGGGTCCTCTCTCAGAAAAATTTGAATAAAATAGATGCCATTTCCTGCATTTTGGTGATTCTGGTGTATTTTAATGGGTTGTTCAACATCTAGTTTTACCTACATATATAAACTATTCAATAAGTATTTTAGAGTTAATGGCAGAACAAGAAGTAGCCTGAGACAAACATGTAGCATTAACACATTATGAACATTATTCAAGAATTGTTTCTATAAGAACATTATCAAATATTTTATATGAACAGTAAGATACTAGCAATAACAGCATTGTAAGAGGGGGACAGTTGAACATGGAGGCCTCCACCTCTGTTTAATGATGGACGGTTTCTTTTCACAAAGATGGCCTCCTTTACTCCTCTCTCAAACCATCGTTCCTCTCTATCAAGGAGGAACGATGACTGAGTTTGTCACAGCTCCTCAGACTGAAGAAGTATTTTTGATACAAAGAAGAGTCTGTCCAGAGGACTACATTTACTGAGCCTGCATCAGGACAATACGTAATCTGTAAAGCTTTAGCACATTTTATATGGAAAACACATTTTGACATAACTAATTAATATATTTTCAATGGCAAAATATGCAGGCTTATTTCATAGTACGTACGTTTATACTATTCCCTTTCATTGTGGGCTTTATGTATTTATTATCTTACTTTTAATGATAATGTCACTACTGTCATTTAGAAAGTGTTTATATTGGAACTAATGCTTGTTTGTTCACACACAGTTAGAACAGCTCACCTGTTCCTTCATACTGACAGGAACAATCCCCTCATCACTCCTGACACTACAAAGTAAATCACATTTTAAAAATTGTCATAACTCAACACAAATCTCCCCTTTTTACAAATACTTATGATCAATTCAGACCAGTTTCATTAAAGGGTTGAATCATCTAACATCTCAGGGCACTTTTCATATAGAGCAGGTCTTCACCAGACTCATATAATATTATTTAAATTATATAACAGTATGTTATGTCACAATGCCACACAACACAAAATTCATTGACTTGATAATTAACTTGAACTGTGTTTTGCAGCAAAGTTCAACATCATGTCTCACCTGTTTGATCGTCTCATTAACAAACTGCAGCTGTTTGAGTGAAACGTGTCAATGTTTGTACATTTAGCTGCGTCTGTTTCCAGAGCCTTTTCTCTTTTTAATCCTCCTCTTCTCTGCACCACCCTCCTTTTTCTCCCTTCCCACTGACCGCACGTAGTGTCATCTCCGGGCACGTAACAAAAACTAAACTAAAAGTGGAGGTGTACTTGCCCGTAGCTGCTGCTGATAAACTGAGGACATGAATAAATGAAGGACGGGGTGGCCCAGGAGCAGTGCGGTAGTGGTGTTCTGTGTTATACGTTGTTAAAAACAAAAGTTGTAAAAAATGAAATAAATTTTTTTTAACGAGGCACAGCGTCTCTCCTTCTTCTTCTTTGCCGCCCCTGCTGGAGGCCGCCCTGGGCGACCGCCCGTGTCGCCCATATAGGAAACCGCCTCTGGCTCTGTCTGTTTAAAGGCTCTGGATCATGTTTCTCCTGTTAAATCTAGAAAATCAAAACTCAGAGCAGAACCTTGACTGAATAACGTCACCAAGGCCGTTAGGCAGCTATGCAGGAGGGACTGCACCTCTCTGACAGATCCTTTAGTGTTTCCATCAGCGATTTTAGTTCTGCAGTGGTGGCACTTAAATGGGGGGTTCTGCAGGGGTCCATCCTGGGTCCTCTCCTATTCTCTTTATACCTGCTGCCACTTGGTGCTATTTTCCAGAAACACAACATACCTTTTCACTTCTACGCCGATGACGGTGAAATGTACTTCCCCCAAGACACAATGGCACATGCTCTATTAAACCTCTGCTAGACTGCCTGGCTGACATCAGGGACTGGATGGCTTTAAATTTTTTAAGTTTCAATGAAAAGAAGTCTGAAGCCATATTGTTCCTTCCTAATGACACAATCACGAACCACTGCATCGACCTTTCTGCTCTAGCCCTGTCTGAAAAACAAAAAGTCTCAAATCTGGGAGTGATAATGGATCCTTCCATTAAACTCAACAGTCATGTAAACATGATCGTCAAATCCTGTTTTTTCCAGCTGAGGCGACTGTCTAAGCTGAAGCCCATATTATCAAAAAACAACCTGGAGACAGTAATACACATTTATTATATCTAGGCTTGATTACTGCAATTCACTTCTGTTTGGTATCAGTCAGACCACCATTGCACGATTACAACTGGTTCAGAACGCAGCAGCCCGATTTTTAACCAGTACAGGCAAAACAGAGCACATTACACCAGTCTTGGCCTCCCTGCACTGGTTCATCTTTGAATCCAGTTCAAAATTCTCATGTATGTCTACTAGTGCTTTAACAGAGTACCCGAGTAATCGACAGATCGAGTCCTATAACTTCTATCGAGGTCTTTTTGTCCCTCTCGAGTACTCGTAGTGACGTCATCACGTCGCACTGACGTCATTACGTCACATGTCACATGATCCGCACCGAGCGCGGTCTAGTTAGATGCGACAAAATGGATTCCTCTGTGCGGACGGATATTATGGAGCAGGCCCAGTCTAGTCAAAAAGGTAAAACAGTTTATAATTTTATAAAATGCTCTACTCATTGAACTCGTCTTAAACACAGAGGTGACAGGACCTTCTCTGTAGCAGGACCAAGACTTTGGAACGAGTTACCTCTGCTCGTCAGACAGGCCCCCTCCCTTTCGGTTTTCAAATCCTGTTTAAAGACTCATTACTATTCTGTTGCTTTCATCACCAGATGATCTGTGTTTGGTCGTTATATTTATTATCTGCGATGATTTTATGTCTATATTCTGTTTTTACTTCATTTTGTAAATTGCCTATGTGTTGCCTGTTGTTTTTCTGTTTGTACAGCACTTTGGTTGGCCTTGTCGCTGTTTTAAGTATTCTATAAATAAAATGGTATTGTAGTGAATGGTTAAAGATTAATGAGGCTTATTACAGGCTAACAAGCTCATTATAGGTTAACAGGGCTCATTAAAAGGTAATGTAGAAGAGCTGAAAGACAGTGGAAGCATGACAGACAGCATAATTCTTTGGTTTTATTAAGGAAATCTTGTTCTGTAGCAGAAATCCGTTAAAGATGCAACATCACAATTTCTGTCTAACGTCATCACAAACAAAAGTAGCCATTGCCCCAGGGTGTTATTTAATACAATCAACTCTGTTTTAAATCCACCCACCTCAGTCTTACCTGATGCCTCAGCCTCCACCTGTGAGAACTTTCTATCATTTTTTATTGATAAAGTTGCATCAGTTAGACAAGCCACAGGTGCACCTGCTACTTCTGTTTCTGAGTTTTCACCTATCTCTGCTGGTTCTGCTTTATTCGAACAGTTTGAACCAGTGTCATATTCCCTCTTGGACAAAATAGTTAAATCTGTTAAACCCACTAACTGCCCCACTGATTTTATCCCCACTAGATTATTGAAAGAGGTATTTAATATTATTGGTCCTTATCTTCTTGCTTTTTTCAATTCATGTCTGTCCCTTGGAGTTGTGCCTTCTGCTTTTAAACATGCAACAGTCCGCCCCCTTCTCAAAAAAACAAATCTTGATCCCTTGGTTTTATCTAATTTTAGACCCATTTCTAATTTACCCTTCCTCTCCAAAGTTTTAGAAAAAATCGTTCTTATGCAAATTCAGCCTTTTTTGGAAAAAAGCACACTCCTTGATAAATTTCAATCTGGTTTTAGATCCCGGCATAGCACAGAATCTGCATTGCTGAGAGTTCATAACGACATAGCTCAGTCAGTTGACTCTGGATGCCCAGTAGCTCTGGTGCTTCTCGACCTCACAGTGACCTTTGACCCTGTGGACCACTCTGTCCTTCTGTCTCGCCTCCATGATTTTGTTGGGATTCGTGGTACGGCACTGAAGTGGTTCACGTCCTATTTATCTGACAGGACTTTCTCTATCTTGCTCAATGGCTACTCTTCCTCTACAGCCCCTCTTCTGTGTGGGGTGCCCCAGGGTTCCATTTTGGGCCCTCTGCTCTTTTCCTTGTACCTGTTGCCACTTGGATCTATTATAAGACAACACAATGTCAACTTTCATTTTTATGCAGATGATTTGCAGATCTATTTACCATTAAGGCCTGGATCCAGTAACCCAATGTGTTCTCTCTTTGACTGCATCTCTGAAATCAAACATTGGCTAAACAATAACTTCCTATTTTTAAATGACAGTAAAACAGAATGGATTTTATTTGGTAACAAAGATGCAACTGGCCTGGGAAATGTGAATATTAACTTCAGTGACAGTGTGAAAAACCTTGGAGTGACCTTTGATAAGGCTTTACATTTTGACAAACACATCGCCTCTGTTGTCCGGTCTGGATTTTTTTATTTACGTCTTTTAAAAAAGGTCAAACCCTTTTTAAACCGTTGTGACTTGGAGAAGGCTGTTCATGCTTTTATCAGTTCTAGGCTCGATTATTGTAACGCTCTGTATGTTGGTGTGCCTCAGTCAACACTGAGCCGCCTCCAGCTTGTTCAGAATGCAGCAGCTCGCCTTTTAACCAACACGACCACATCACACCTGTTTTATTCTCACTACATTGGCTTCCTGTCCGTTTTAGGATAGATTTTAAACTTTTATTATTTGTTTTTAAAGCTCTGAATGGCCTCGCTCCTACTTATATAACGGAGTTGTTAAGTTTCCCCGCCCGCTCCAGGTCTCTGAGGTCAGATAGCCAACTCTTGCTCTCTGTTCCACGGACAAAATATAAACGTTGGGGTGACCGTGCCTTTTCTGCGGCCGCACCTCGACTCTGGAATACACTCCCACTTGAGCTACGCCAGATTACTGAACTTGGCCCTTTTAAATCAAAGCTTAATACTTTTTTATTCAAACTGGCTTTTAGTAATTAAATATGTGGTGACATTTCTGGTTTTGTTTTTATTTTGTTGTTTTTCTCTCTTTTAACTTGTTGTCATGTTAATTACTGTTTTTTGTTAAGCACTTTGGTCACCATCACCATGGTTGTGTAAAGTGCTATAGAAATAAATTAACGAAATGAAATGAAAATGAAATGAACGAGGTTCGTTACATGCTAACGAGACTTGTTGCAGGTTTATAAGTTTTGTTACAGGATAACGGGTTTCAATAAAGACTAACGAGACTTGTTACAGGCTAAGGAGCCTCGTTAAAGATTAACGAGGCTCAATACAGGTCAGTGTTTCCCCTAGATAACTTGCCATGGCGTGGCGCTCATCTCATCCATGATTGTATGTGTGTGTGTGT
>JBBPBX010014970.1:37505-50142 GCA_038048925.1 Garcialebias charrua
GAGGGTTCAGCATGAGGGAAGAGGCTGCCTTTAGCTTTTTAACTAGCACACCTGTATTGCAAGCCGCTAGTTTAGCGTTTCTTCAGTGCCAACAGGTGGTGGGGGTGGAGTTTGGCAAGCGGGGTGCTCGCTTCAGTTGACGAGGCGGGGCGCCCCGCTTGTATAATGGTAAAGGAAACGCTGCAGGTTAACAAGCTTGTTCCAGGTTAACAAGTCTCTCACCTGTGTGTGTGCAGTTATTCCGCATCAATGAGGCCAACCAGTTAATGCAGTACGACCAGTGCCTGACCAGAGGAGACAACTCGGGTGTCATCATCACCCACTGTGAACGCAACCAGAACACTGAGTGGAACTACTTCAAGGTGACCACACACACACACACACACACACAGTCCAGGGCTCTGCTACATGTGTCCATTGAGCCAGTGTGAAGTGCTTCCTCATCATCTGGCCAGAACGCACATGAACAGAAGTTATAGTCTATTTGTTCCTGTCTTTGATTTTATACATCTACCTTATAATGTTTTGCTAGTTTTTTGATACTTTGTTAAAAAAAAATATATATTTTGTTTTGTTTTTCTCTCTTTTTGTTTTCTATTGTTTATTGTTTGTTTATTGTTTAAGGAAATTCTACCATTGCTGTTCATTGTTCTTTAGTTTTAGCAGGTCGCTTTCGCAAATGAGCCATGAGGTTCAAAAGATTTACCTGACTAAATAAAGGTTGAATGAATGAATGAATGAACTCTTCTCCTGCTCAAAGTTTTGCAGTTTATACATAAAACTTTATGTATAAACTGCACCAAGTCTTTCAGTGAATAGTTATTTTTGTGTGCTTGATGAGCTGTGGCAGCCATCTTGAATCTGGCTAATCAGTTGTTCACCCAGTCATGAGATGTTTGCTAACAGTACAGATGAGGGTGAAAATATTCTGCCTCAGCCCATGAGCAACAACAAGAAGAATTAAAGTAAAAATGTGCTGACAGCTTTATTCAGTGATGCTGTTGTTTCTTGTCTCTTTCTAGGATCTTCATCGGTTCACCCACGTGCCAACAGGTAACAGATATGCTGTTTTCATACATGAGGTTATTGTGTGACTTTCGGAACATTCATGGTTTTCCATCATGTGTCGTTGTGTCCCTGGGCAAGACACTTAACCCGAGTTGCTCCCGGTAGGTCTGGATGGCGCCTTGCAAGGCAGGCTACCACTACCGGTGTATGAATGTCTGAATGAATGGGTGGATGGCTGGTATTGTAAAGCACTTTGGGGCTCCTCACAGGGGCTGGAAAGCGCTATATAAATAAGCTCCATTTACCATTTACCATAAGAAGACAGAAACATGCACGAGGAACACCTGCATGTTCCTAGGGTTAAAACCATCTAATGAGTATATTATGGATTCATTTAAAGATGGAACACCGACATACAGCTAGCCCAACTTTATTTGAGATTATACGTGAAAACAGCTTTAGCCTTATTTATGTTTTCATTTTTTATTTCTACAGGTCCTGACTCTTATCGTATGAAACCTTTGAACTATTTTATTTTAGTTAGCTTATGTCTAAGTGAGAACGCACTAGGAGTCTTAAATATTATTTTAACCTGTTATAGTAATTAATCTTGAATTTAGACAATCCATTCAACTTTCACAAACCCGTTATCCGAATCAGAATACGCTTTATTATCATTTCACCAAGATACAACGAGAACATGTACGTACAGTCATCTGAAAGATGCATGTAGTGCACGAAGCTGCTGCTATAAAAGTGCAGCCTTCTTATTCTTGTTCAGAAAAATATTTTTGCTTAGATGAGAAAAGGGAAGAGCATGAGAAGAGACAGTATAAAAAAGATCTCTCACACCGTGTCCTATACAGGGCGGGGCTTAATGGATTGTCGGGCATGCAACAGGGATGACTCATGCCAAGTTTGGTGCATTTTGGTCTTTCAATGTGAAAGTTGTAGGGTTTTGAAATTTACGGTGCGAAAACGCAACTTTGAGGCCTGGCCACGCCCCTTTAACATAAACGAAAACATAATCTTTTGATAACTTTTACTCCCCAATGTGTTGGGGCATGGCAATCCTTAAAAATCCCTAGGAGGAGTTTGTTAAATCAGCAATTAGAAACGGTGAAAAATGACCATTTGAACCAAAATAGCTGACTTCCTGTTGGCTTTGGACCAGGGCTCCAAGAGACTTTTTTGTAGGTCCTGATCAGACACAGATGTTCACCGAGTTTCAGAATTATCTGTCCAAAAATAGCTTGGGGCTGCGGTTTTAAAATATTCTAGGGGGCGTTGTGGAGGCTATTGGACAATTATCATGGATTCCTGTTCAAGGGGCGGATAATGATCGATCATACTGATTTTGGTGCACCTCGGATCAAATCTCTGAAATTTAGAGCCATATGTACGGCGACGACATTACGTCTTACTTTGCCACATTGCCACGCCCACATGCTCCACCAGAAACGGTAAGGGTTGGAAAGCTTGTTACACCAACATGTTTTGGGTCACTGGACACACCGTCATGCTGATTAGGTAACAGGGGTCAGATAGGTGCTCGCTGTTCAACGTAAAATTTTACACTTCCTGTTGTCAGGGGGCGTGGCTTAAGTGGTGTCATGATTTGACCATTAATTTTTTCAGGGGACTGGATGTGGCTCAATCACTGAAGGTTTGATGTATTAGACCGATTTCATGTAGGTGCTATTGGCGTTTCATTTTTCATGGCGAGATGTCCAACTTTGATGTCTGGCCCGCCCCTTCAGCATGCTTCAAAACGAACCATTTGGTTAACTTTTGGTCCCCCATGTCTTCTAAAGAAACTGGCCAAATTTGAAAGCGATCGAGCGAAATCCCTAGGAGGAGTTTGTTCAAATGCGGAGGCTGTAAACAGCCAAAAAGGTGTGAAAATTTGGACATCATTCCAAAATGGCCGCCTTCCTATTTATTGTACAACGTTGGTGCCAGAGGGTTTTCTATGCATCTTGGTGATATGGACCAGTGTGCTAAATTTCATGTTTCTACGACAAACTAAGGCTAATGCGGAGGGTCTTTTGAAAATTTTTAGGTGGCGCTCTTGAGCTGTTTCTGTTGTGATTTTTTTCCACGCCCCCAAAATACGTACATTTTCACCAGTCCTGATGAGTCTGCCAAATTTGGTGAGTTTTGGGATATGATAAAGCCCTCAAAAGGCCACTTCATTTGGAGGAAAGAATTGCAGTTCGGGCCTGAACAGAGCAATTACAATAGGCCTTCTTTGCTGCTCGGTCACAGCACCTCGCTGCTCGGTCACAGCACCTCGCTGCTCGGTCACAGCACCTCGCTGCTCGGTCACAGCACCTCGCTGCTCGGTCACAGCACCTCGCTGCTCGGTCACAGCACCTCGCTGCTCGGTCACAGCACCTCGCTCACAGCACCTCGCTCTCGGTCACAGCACCTCGCTGCTCGGTCACAGCACCTCGCTGCTCGGTCACAGCACCTCGCTGCTCGGTCACAGCACCTCGCTGCTCGGTCACAGCACCTCGCTGCTCGGTCACAGCACCTCGCTGCTCGGTCACAGCACCTCACTGCTCGGTCACAGCACCTCGCTGCTCGGTCACACCTCGCTGCTCGGTCACACCTCGCTGCTCGGTCACAGCACCTCGCTGCTCGGTCACAGCACCTCGCTGCTCGGTCACAACACCTCGTTGCTCGGTCACAGCACCTCGCTGCTCGGTCACAGCACCTCGCTGCTCGGTCACAGCACCTCGCTGCTCGGTCACAGCACCTCGCTGCTCGGTCACAGCACCTCGCTGCTCGGTCACACCACCTCGCTGCTCGGTCACAGCACCTCGCTGCTCGGTCACAGCACCTCGCTGCTCGGTCACACCACCTCGCTGCTCGGTCACAGCACCCCGCTGCTCGGTCACACCACCTCGCTGCTCGGTCACACCACCTCGCTGCTCGGTGTAAAGGATTATGAGGAGGTCAATATTAATACTGACCTCTTTACCTTAATTAATTTACTTATTCAGATTGAATAGTAAATTCACGGATTCTGTTCTTTTTCAGTTTACCCAATATTTCTGTGATCTTTATGATGGATAAATAACAGAGCTATAAAGTGACAATGGACACGTTAACTTAGCTTGATATGTCAAAGAGACACTATCATTTATTTAAAATGAATCAACTAAATTAACACCATTACACTTGATTGACATGATTTCACTTTCTTTCAAATTAAAACGTCAGCACACTTGAATTTAACACAACAGACTTCAATATTGGATGTTAAACATATTTAGTCTGAGGGCTCTTTAACTTAATTAGTTTCCAGCTTAGATTGAGAGGGAAAAGAAATAGGAGGAAAGATTTAAGAAGAATTGGGAGCATGAGACCAAAGTGACACTTCTCATCCGACTTCTGCTAAAATCCAGGTACGTTTTGTAAACAGCTCTTTACCTTTCGACGACAGCCCGGTAAGAGGGAAGACCTTGTAGCTTTTCAGATGCACGGGTCCTTGTGGGAACCAGTACAGTACCTTCGAGCAGGGTATTCGTTTACGTTTCCAACGTCTCCTGGTTTCGCGTTGGTCATCAGAAAATATGTCAGCTCCTGGCCTCTGACTTCAAGATAAACTTATTCCAGGGAGGAATAATCAAAGTTTTTGAGCTTACGCTCGTTCGAAGTGGACCCATAACAACATGTTATCAGTCCCAGCTGGATGACGAGTCCTTAGCGCGTGACTGGTGGTCATTCAGCTCTTTGGGAAAATTCACATCTCTCTCTGAAGCTCCCAGAAACTCTGAAGCGTTTCCGCACAGTTAGAACTTAAAAGCAGGAACAAAGAGAGGAGAGAGCTTGTGTTATCGCGACCCAAGGTTACAGCCCGAGCAGAGGGAAATTGTTTAGGAAAAAGACAGAGCAGCTGGAGCCCTTTTCAGGAGAAACAACGGATTACTGTCTCCTGGCTTTCTAAACAAACCGTCTGGTCTCTCTGACCCGAGACTTCACCTTTAACACAGCAGTGAACACAGTTTAACTCTTACAGAATAACACAGCTTAAAAGCACACATCATGAAAATGACAAAAGTTATTCTTTTGATCACATCAGCCTAAAATCAAAGATAGAAATAGTCTCTTTTTGTGACTATATTTATCAGATTACAGCTAAATGAATGATTTTGTAGTAAATGTCTTGCTTTACTGAGAGGTCAGTAAAGGTCATCACTGGACAGTTCAAAAACCTTAGTTTGACCCTGGGTAGGTCCACTACATCTCCCCCCTTTTGGAAGCCATCGCCAGTCCTTGGGGATGGGGTCCAACACGAAAGGAAACCTTGAACTGTCTTTGATCTTGAAGTAATCCAGCAAGTGGAAAAGAAAAATCAAAAATTATAATCCCATAAAGTTTTTGGAAATTCCATACTGTTCGGAGGTAATCCCATTGCGAAAAGCTTTTAATCCTTTGGAAAACAAAGTCTGTTAACTCTTGGAAAACAAAGTCTGTGATCCCTTGGAAAGCAAAGTCTTATAATCCACAGCGGTAATTCCACAGCAGTAATTCCACAACGATTAGTTTTGTTGATTGATCAGCAACAATTGTTTTCATAATCAGCATGTAGAGGGGATCCCTCGATTGACGCAGAGGAGGCGACCCTTGGATGAAGGTTGAAGACCAAGCGTTGGAGCTGCAGGTCCCCACATCGATGGTTGGTGGCTGGTTGGTTTCCAGTCAGTGCCACTCTGGTTCTATGTGTCATGCAATTATGTGGTTTTTTAAGGTGGGCTTATGATTGGGATTTTACATTAAGCCTTACCTATATGCACCTGGTATGTAAGCTATCATGGTTTAGATCAGCTACAATTACCAATTAAGGGGTGGATCAATTCTGTAAAATTAGATATAGGGATTTGTACCTATAAAATTTTGGAGGGCTTCTGTAACGAAGGCCTCTAATTCCAAACTATTCCTCCATTCATTACTTAGTTTAGGTTAAACTAAAATAAAAATGAAATATAGTTTGATCTAAATGTCTGTTGTCTTTTAGACGAACGACGTAGGATTTGGTATTCCTAATAAATTTTGAAGTCTATGGCGAGACTCATCAAAATGAATAGACAATCTAGAATAGAAACGATCGAATCGGTTCAATTTAGAAATTATGAGACCAGTGTAGTTTATTGTACCTTGAGTAGCTTTAAACTACATTGACTCTTCGACGATTGAGATTTAACAAAACGAACTGCATGTTGGCATAGTTAAATCCATATCATTCATTAACCAATGTTAATACAAAACCTTTTTGGCTGGGAGTGTTCAGAACCAAACAATATCTCAACTAATGACAACAGTAATGACTAAACAACAAGGAAACAACGTTTCACTGCTTCGACACACTCTTGTCGTCAGATTCCAAAGTGCAACACACAAGAAAAACAGGTCTCAACTTTATGACCGAGGTCAAATTAAATCTCGTGGATTTAAACGGTTGTTAAGGTTAGTTTTTTGTTGTGGGTTTTAGGCTTAGCGTTTCTAAGTTCAAATTGGACAATGCGACTTATAGGGTGGAGAATACGGTAGTTTAAACCTGATTAGTTTATTTACTAACTTGTGTTTGGACGACCTTATTATCCCATGAAGTCGGTGAGTTTGTGAGATCTTTGTCTTTTGTGGAGTCATTGAACGCCTTGTAAGGTTTGATCTGATTTCGATGTACCCATTTAGCAATTGGCTCTTTGCGGCCTTTGCTGATTTTGATTTCGTAGACGACTGAGGACACTTTGTCTGTTATCAGATGAGGTCCAGTCCACCTGGGCATTAGTTTGCGGGCGAGAGTTCCGGTCTCGGACCCTCCTTTCCCGGTTGCTGGAGCGAACGTATAGTACCAGACTCTGTCTCCCACTTGGAGTTCATTATGAGAGGCCTTCTGGTCGTAGTACGCCTTGCGTCCTTCAGCGGATTTTTCCAGGTTTTTCTGGGCGAAAGCAAAAGTGTTTCTGAGGTGTACATTCAAATCTTTCATGTATTGTTGTGTAGTGTAGGCTGTCGCCATGGCGGCGTCGCCTGGTTGGTACAACAGGTGTAGAGGGAGAGTCATTTGTCGACCGGTCATCATCTCGAAGGGAGAGATGCCAGTTGATGTGTGTGGAGTGGCTCTTATGGCCATGAGGACCAGAGGGAGTTTCACATCCCAGTCCTTGTGGTTTGCAGCCACGTATTTCTTCAAAATACTCACCACAGTTCTGTTTGCTCTCTCTACTTGGCCTGAAGCCTGTGGGTGGTAGCCGACATGAAAGTTGGCCTTGACGCCTAGCGTCTTCCACAGTTCTTTCATCACTTCACCTGTGAAGTGTGTACCTTGGTCTGAGTTCACCCGAAGGGGAAGTCCAAACCTTGAGAATATATGATTCATTAACAACATAGCAGTTGTTTGTGCTGTGTCGTTAGGAGCTGGTAGGCATTCTACCCATTTGGTGAATGCACAGGTTACCGTGAGAAAATATTTATTTCCTCTAGAGCTCTTAGTGAGTGGTCCAACCCAGTCGATCTGGAGGTCAGACCATGGGAATGCAATGCCTCTGCTTTGCAGTGGTGCTCTGTGAAGTGGTCTGGTTGGCTGAAACTGGCCACAGACCACGCACCCTTCAATGTAGTCCTTGACATCCTTTTTCATTCCAGGCCAATAGGCAATTTGTTTTAATGCCGTCAGCGTGGCTTTATCTCCTTTGTGTCCTGCGGACGGGAGATCATGGGCATGAACTAACATCACCCCCCTTTGGTCATGGGGAACCACGAACACAGGTGAGGACGTTGGTCCATGAGCGAAAGTTAGGATGCCCTTGATTAGTTTTAGCTGTTTGCGCAGCTGATAAAGGACTTTAAGGTCTGGATCGGAATCCAGTTCGTCTTTAGACGGACTATTTTTGTTCGGATCAGTCAGGTACAGTATCATGGAGTTGATAGCAGGATCCGACTTCTGTAGTTGGATGATGTCTGGGTCAGTCAGTGCAGGTCGTACAGAGACTGCGTTGTCAGCAGGTCTGGCTGCGGCCTGTGCACGTGTGACTGCCATAACCCTGACTGTAGGTTGTATTGACAGAGTCTTGATTAACCAGGAGGGGTCGAAGGACCATAGAGGACCTTCGTCGGCTCCTTCTTTGGCTAAGGAATCTGCAATGTCATTGTAGTGCTTGTCATCGCCTGGGACTCTAGAATGTCCTGGAACTTTCTTCCAGTAGATCTGTAAGTCGTGTGATGTCACCAAGTGATCACACGCTATGAAAAGCTCTTTGTGTTTGACCACTTTTCTGTCGCTTGTTAGGAAACCGTTCTGTTTCCACACAGCGAGGTGACAAGCGAAACTCAAACGAGCATAGTTAGAGTCAGTGCAGATGACTAGCGTCTTGATGGAGCGTTCTACTACCATCTGGAGAGCTATTAGGATTCCTGCAATCTCAGCATACTGAGAAGTCTGAGAGCCTAATTTGTAGCTGAAAGTTATCTGTTCTTGGTCTTGGAGGAGGACTCCTCCAACACCTGCCCTACAGATTTTGTCGCGGAGGAATGAAGATCCATCCACGTACAATGTTGTCATATCTTTGCAGATATTGTCATCAAAGAAGTGGTGATTCGGGTCTTCAGTTACTGGGGGTTTTACCTCAACCGGCGGCTGGGTGGCTGGTACATCTTGTGTACACTTCTGGCAGATTGCCAAGTCCGTCCCCAGATGAGACTTCTTGTTTTGACCATAACGTATGTCTAGGTTAAAACTTTGAAGCGCCATGAGCCACGTTGCAACACGTGAGTTTGTCACCACACCATCTCTGATGCGTTCACTGTTAAGAAAGGTCACTGGCTGGTGTTGTGTTTCCACAATGATTTTCTGTCCACCAATGTAGCTGGAGAAATGTTTAACTGCCCACACTGTGGTCAGTAGAGCTTTCTCACAGTCTGAGAATCTCAACTCGGGGCCTGCCATCGTTTTGCTGGCGTAGGCTACTACACGTTTGTCTCTGTCGTGTATCTGGTACAGACCTGCACTTATGCAATGAGCTGAGAAGCCCACTTCCAAGTAAAACTCTTTGTTGTAGTCTGGGTAGACTAAACAAGGGGCTGACTTGATCCTGTTTATAAGAGCGTCCATTGCCTGTTGCTGTTTGTCAGTCCAAACAAATGGTACGTCTTTTTTAAGGAGTTCAGTCAGTGGTTTCGCAAGGTCCGCATAGTTTTCGATGAATTGGTTCGAGTAGTTACACACGCCCAGAAAACTTTGTAGTTCTTTGAGATTGGTGGGGACTTTGAGATTGTCGAGGCCTTGGGTGCGAGTCAGCTGTGGTTGTACTCCGTCAGGACCTACAAGTAGGCCAACGTAGTCCACTTTGGTTCTGCACCATTGGCATTTTGACAGTGATATCTTAGCACCAGCAGTTGTCAGCTGATTCAGAACGTGGTCGATCTCAGCCAAATGTGAGTCCAATGTTGGCTGCCTCAAAAGGACATCGTCCACGTAGATCAGTGTCCCACGCTCGTGGGCGTCTGGACATGCTTTGTTCAAGAAGATGTTGAACTCTGCAGGTGAGTTAGCGTAGCCAAAGGGACACCTGTTAAAGGTGTACTGACGGCCACCAAAAGTGAAAGCTAGTTTGTACTGGTCCTCGGCGCGCACAGGGATGGTCCAAAAACCAGAGGCGACGTCGAGGGTCGAGAAGTACCGTATTTTCCGGTGTATAGGTCGCACCTTTTTATCAATTTTTCATGGCCTGCGACCTATACTCAGGTGCGACCTATATATGGCTTTTTTATAAAATAAGCTGATTTGTAATCATTTTATTAACAAAAACTAAACTGAGACACACTCTTACAATAATGTCAGCTAACAAATATTTTTTAGGTGTTTATCCTGCTAAAATTATTCATTTATTAAAGAAAAGTTCAGCTCAGACACACATTTGCTATAATTTTTTATCAAACAATTAATTGTTTTTAAGTGTTAATCTTCTTAAAAGCCTTGCTGTGCGCTCCTGTGGAAGAGACATTTGCAGCTGAGCTAAACACGGTCCACATTTTGACGTGGGTGCGACCTATATTCAGGTGCGACCTATATATGGATTTTTCCCAATTCTTTGGCAATAATTGGATGGTGCGACCTATACTCAGGTGCGACCTATACACCAGAAAATACTGTACTTACCATTGGTGACCTTGGGCAGTTCCTGTTGGAGTTGCGTCATAGGCCATCTGGATAAGGGAACTTGTTTGTTTAGCTTTCGGTAGTCTATAGTGAGTCTCCACTTACCATTTGGTTTTAACACCGGCCATAAAGGCGCAGAGTAAGTGCTGTTACAGTATCGGATGATACCTTTTTCTAACAGGTCATTAATGATTTCTCTGATAGGTTGATGTGCTGCCAGAGGAATCTTGTACTGTCTGACAAATGCAGGGGGAGCATTAGGCGGGGTTGGGATGCTCACTGTGTGGAGCGTGGTCAACCCACAATCCATCGAGTCAGTCGAGAATGATCTCTCATATTTTAGAAGAACTTTGCGAAGTTTGTCCCTTTCTTCATCAGTTTTCAGGGCGTCGGCTTGGGCGACCACCTGGTCAATCTGTGAAGCAACTGAGAGGGGTTCTTGTTCTTTGGGGAGCTCCAGTGAGTCCCCTTCAGTGTCGTAAAACCTGTCAACAGGTAGTGCACTGTAAGTTTGAGGGCATAGACTGTCTCCTTTGTTGAAACCGAACCTGCGGACAGTGTCCTGGTCGGACTCAGCGGGGGAGAAAAGAGCTATGGCCTGTGTTGGTTTCGTGAACAAGACTTGCCCCGTGTGACGACTCGGGATCAAGTTTTCCGGGAGTCCTCCCAGAAATGGAATGCTCAGTTCAAAATCGTGAAAATCAGTAGAGATCAACCATCCTAGCTGTGTGTTTTTTTGGATCGGCACCTCTTCTGTGCTTGTGTTGCACACAGCAACAGTCGTGGTTCTGCCGTCGAGGGTCACTTGGCATGTGGCCTCCATGGACAGTCCTAAGTTGAAAAACATAGGAGATGGTTGAAAGTATGCCTGTTTTGTGCTAACAGCTTGTCCTTTCATGATGTGAATCATCACCGGCTTGTTCATAACCTGAGGTGGTACCACAGTGTTATGGCTGATAGCAACCTGGCAGACCTCTGGTATGGTCTGTCCAGCCCTAAGGTTCTCTGTGGTTAACACAGGAGAGTCCTTCGTGGCTGTATCCAGTGACCACAGTACATTGTTGTTGATGTCCACACGGACACCTAATCTTACCAAAATGTCGGAGCCTATGTAGGTTGCATGTGGTAAGTTCGGGACCACGAGGAACGGGTGATCCAGTTCTCGTTGGTTCCAGGTTAGTTTGAGGTCAATGATCCCTTTAGCGGTCATTACCTGTTTATCGTTGGGGTCTAACGAAAAGCGGAAAGCCTTTTTGTTCAGACCTAGACCCAACTGTTTCTCAACCAAGGTTCCAAAGAAAGCTTGGCTGATCGCTGATTTCTCCGTCCAAGGAGACAAAACAGCATCATCGGTGTGGGATCCTTGGATCTCAACACCTTTGACTACCTGCGGTAGGTAGTGTTCAGTGAGTGCCAACTGTTTCAGCTCGCAGAGGAGGCTCTCTTGTTGGGCCTCTACAGCCTCACCTGTAGTCGAAGGTTCACCTACAGGGATTGTGCTCTCGTCTGAGCATTCCCTTTTGCCTTCCGCGGTGCCTGCCGTTAGACGGTCAGTGTTACCCTGTATAGGCATATCGATCGGCAGTGGTTGACTCACTCTGGTCCACATTGTCTGATCGCCATAATCTATAATCGCGTCGAAGCGGTTTATAAAGTCTTGGCCAACCAAAAATGGGAATGAGTCCACGGTGGACACGTGTACCGGGTGGTATAGCGTCGTTTCACCAATCTGCATGTGAACCATGGCTATAGCTGTCAGGGTTGTACTCGTCTCCGAGAGACCCTGCAAAACTATAGCACATTCTCTGAGGGGTATTTCCCTGTCAACACCGTTAGCAGCCAGCCGTAGCTCTTCCAACAGTGTGGGTGACACAATGGTTATGTCAGCCCCACCATCCAAGAGGGCCTCTTTTGTGAGGACCCCTTCCAACGTGATGGACAGGTAAGCTTTCCTAGCGGGCCCCTTTCTGATAATGTTACACAGGAACCTATCAGGTTTTCTCCGACGTTTATCACGTCCACCCCTGACTGTGTGAACTTCATTTATCAGTACTGGTAGTGCAGACACACACGGGTCTGACTGTTCAGTTCGTGGCGAGCCACTATCAACGGTGAGTGAGCATTCCCCCCTTTTTCCTGACGAGGGGTCCTCGGACTCCGTAACAACGAAGTCATGGTTACAGTCAACGTTTTGTTGACTGTCACATTCTGGACTGTCAATGATTTGACTGTCATTACCCTGATTGTCAGCATCCTGACCATCAGTATCTTGGTGACCGTCAGCAATTGTGGCATTGTTGTTAATTGAGTGCTCTGAGTGTTTGTCAACGACTGTGCTGCACATTACCCCAGGCTGGTTATCCTTGTTTGTTTTTTTGAAATTCTCAACCATCAGACGTAGTATCTCTGAATCTTCTGCAGTCAAAGGTTTAGGGCCCTTTTTCTCTGACTTTTGAGACT